>PVJO010013743.1:0-50628 GCA_004026905.1 Hystrix cristata | reverse complement strand
ATACTCTTAAGTGAAATAAATCAGACACTCATGAGCACACATCGAATTGTTTCTCTGATATGAGAGACCATAATGGTAAATAAGGACAAAGAGGTGTAATAGATATTCTATAAAAGGAGGATGGTGGACAGAGGAGAGGAGTACTAGAAGGAAAGAAGGGGAAAAGCAGAAAGGCAACAAGGGAGAGAGGGGAATGGGATAACATGGAAGATGATGAATGAACCTGCTGTAAATAGGGAGGGAGGGTACAGAGGGGAGGGGGGGAAGAGGGGGGAGAACCAAGATACATCATGTATAGGTACAAAATTAATGTAATGAATGTGACCATTGTATGTAGAATGTACCAATACATGTTCTTGGTTTAAAATAAAAAAAAAGAATTAAAAAGTAAGCATAAGCATAAAAGTAAGCATAAAAGGTGACAGATAGACCGTCTCAATGATGTCCAGGCAAAAAATAAACCAAATCAGTAACTTTTTTGAAAAAAATAATAATAAATTTTGTTAGAAGATGCATTCCTCCCTACAGAGAGGTAAAAATTAACACTGAAAACACTAGAAAGTTTTGGTCTAAAATTACATATGCTTGCTCTGTAGAAGTAGCCAACTCATCCCAAGAGTCAAAAAGAGTTCTTACCTTAGCAAATAATATCTGATTTAACTGGACACACTAATTAATACACAAAAACATTGGAAGAGTAAGTCTTGCTCTGGTGTGAATACAGTTCGGCTTCCTGAACTTGTGCTGCAATGTATTCCCCATTGTGAGGTATTGAGGGAGCAGAATTAATCTGACTGTAGTGTTCAGAGGCAAGGACCTTTGAGATGTGCTTAGAATCAGGTAAATTTAATAGAATAGAGACCCCAAGATTGAATCTTGGTAGTTTAGAATAAGAGGAAGAGAGGCTAGACAGACAAGTGCCTGCTTTCATTCTCCTCGCACCTGCTACTCTGCACCTCCACAAGCTCCTACATGAAGCAGGCTGTCACCAGATGCAACCCCTGGACGTTACACTTCCGGAATCTGTGCTGTGGTGTGATCAGCAACAGAAAATGGACTCATACATGTCCCTTCAACAATATATCTTCATAAAAATGAAAATGAAATTATTTAATTACGAATTTTGAATCTCTCATTGTGAGATTAGACCCAAAATGTTTATCTCAACACAAATATCAGGAACAGCTTAGAACCATTTTCTGAAGTCCCATACATAACTCCATCTATGCTTAAAAACCAAATGGAAAAAAAAGCACAAAAAAATGACTACAACAAAATGATAACGTGCTTATTTTGGGGTACCAGAACTAGATGTATGTACTTCTTTTCTTCTTTTGACTTTCTGCATTTCTTGAATAGTCTTTAATGAATTAGATTAATTTTCATGAAAAACAAACTTTTACTATAGAATCATAAAATGTACCATTTTCCTTCTAAATGGAAGAAACAGGAATCTAACCCAGATCTCTTTGTAGCCACATTCACCACCCTTATCTACAGTAAGACCATATCAATCACAGAGGAAAACAATCTCCTGGGTGATTTCTAATGCTCATCCAGCCAAAAATTTATGTTTGATACAGCGAACAAGCCAGACTAATCATTATTCTCCTCTACTCCCAGTAGTCCTCTCTACAAGACATTAAAAGGCGTCGAAGGACCTATGACAGGGAAGGGTTATTGCTAGAGATCTCTGACAAAACCCCAGCACACCTGACTACAGCCAGACCACTGAGCAAGGTGGGCTGCAAGCAGTGCCGAGGCGGTACCTTTGCCTGGCCATCCTCACGGTCATCTGCCTTGGCAGCCAGCAGCATGAGTCGCAAGATCAGTGTTATCTTGAAAGGGATCTGTCCTCTGAGCTCAGGCACTTTGGATTTTATGAGTTTTCCCACTTTGGGCAGTGGAATGTCAAAGAAATATACATTTCCCAGCAGGTCTTGTCCCCGTCTTCCAGCACGACCAGACATCTGGAACCAGAACAGACTCACAGTGTGAAATTCCTCTAAGTACTTTTCCTATCATAGTGTAAGAACCGAGCCTTGTCTGCCATTTTAAAGCAACTAAAAAGTGCAAAGGTCCAAAGATTACTTAAGTGAAATAAATATCTCTCCACGTGGGCCTTAGGAGATTTATCGTGACTGACTAGAGGTGATTGATGAGCTACTTGTCATTCTTATGTACTTATTTCAAACCATTAATTCTACCAGATATTTGTATAATGATACATGGAACAAAGAACAATAATATCAAAAGGTTAGAACCTGATTTTAATTTCACTTATGCATGAACTCTGTTGTACCAGTTTTTCCTCCCTCCCCAAGTCCTCTCTCTCTGATTCCTTTCTCTCCTGCCCCTTCTCACACATAAATGTGTTGAGCTATGAATCTCAAAAGAAATACTGTGCACAAATCAAGGAAACACATGAGCAAGATGAAAGTCAGAAATACCACTAATAAAACAAGTCAAGAATAAATTCTTTACAGAGGTTATATTAATTCATATTAAGTGCATGGAGAGTGCTAGGCTTTCTTTACTTTTTTATCATACGAACCTCACAATAACATGAGATCTATAAAACTGCTGTGCCCATTGTAGTGTGGAATCTGGGGCATGGGCAATACTTTATAAGAAACTTCCCCATAGTCGAACAACTAGACAGTAGGTCTGGGACTCAAATTCTGGCAACTGAATACCCAAGCCTGCCATTCCAAATATCCTAACACCCTGGATAATGAACCCTAAGTATGAGATGCCCAAAAATGAGATGGGCATCATCTCATTTCATGTCAGAATATAACAGCAGGAGTAGAAATAAAAAGGACAGGGGATGGTAAGTTAGTAGAAAAATATAAGAATGTTCAACTGGGCAAGAACACGGTCTATAAGAGAATAGGAAGTGTTTCAAGAAAAGAAGTAGGCCTTTGATAAAAACGTAAATGTTAGGTGACATATCTAAATATTCAGCAGAAATATTAACCAAATGTTCATGAGAGGGAAATTATATGAAGATACTATGCCAGTGGTGGTGAGCCTGCGGCACGTGTGTTAGTGTGTTCTTCTAAGACAAAAGATGTTAATGTATGAGTTGTTTTTGCTACACTAAAACTTCAGTATCCAGAGTTAATTGCAGTGTTGGCACTTTGGGATTAATAAGAGAGTTTTGGGTTGCAGTCTGGCACTCTGTCTCCACGAGGTTCACCATCACTGCGCTATGCTGTGTTCAGGGTATAGAATAAGGAGAATCTGAATCAAGAAAATTGTTCCAGTTGGCCAACATTGTATGATGAAAGATGGTAGATGCAGAGATTTAAGGCAAAAATACAATATCATAAGGAAAGCAATGAAGCAGGCTTGATAACCGATTGTGTATCATGAGCAAAGGAGAAAAAAGCATTAACCCCAGTGTGAAAAATCTCGGGCATCATAAATGAATGAGTAAATGTTTATCAAGACCCCCAGATAGGTATCTTTCTTATAAACCACTTAATTTATTTCTTGTAAAGGTCATAAGGTTATAATTGTCACCCGTATTCTGGAGACAGATCAGAAGGGTCAGGAAGTTTAGATAGCTCATGAAAGGTCACACACCTGGTAGTCACAAAATTCTAAACTCTTATGCTTTCCACCACACAACACTAAAAATGGCACCCAGGCGGGGATGAATGCCAGGTGTGCCAGTTCGTGAATTCTAGCATCTTTGAAAAGTGATAGTTTTTTTTTTTTTTTTTACTATTTTGTAGCCTCTTTTTACTATTTTATAACCACATTTTAGCAATTTATTAAGGAAGTATATGCATATCCCAATACCTGTCTGTAATTTAAAGCATCCAGATAGATTGAGTTTTGAACAAAAACCACAGATTTACAAGGCATGTTGATTCCTAAAGCAAGTGTTCCGGTAGCTGTCACCACCTACAAAGAGAATAAAACAAATACTTCACACCAGCCTTTAAATAGAATGCAATTAATTCCTTCTGCAAAGTTATTGCAAAACTTCTTGAACTTTAATTAAATCACAGTGTGAGAGTTACCAATATTAGTCACACTGGTATTTTTTTCTATGTCACAAACACACCATGCACATTTTCAAATCAGGCCGTTATAATGCTAGCTATGTGTGCAGAATATACTTCCCTAAATACTCATCTGTATGGCTTCTTCAGTTATCTGCTCAAATGTCACAGAGAAACTTCTGAACAAACACATAGAAAATAATCACCCTCTACTGTCATTATCGACCTCTCTGTTCTACATTATTCATCTTCCCAGGATGAATAACTACCTCAATAATCCTGACTGTTTGTTTACTTGTCTTATACCAGACTCCAAGCATCATCTACCACTGTGTCCCCACCAAAAAGGGTACCTGGCACATTACAGGTGTCAATATTTTTAAACAAATTTTTTTAAAGAAAATTCATCTAATAGGATAATAATTCTTTTATATACCTACTTATAACCAATAATTTATTTCCTCTACTAAAATTAATTGAGATTATATCCATAGAAATAAAGTATCTTGGTAATAAGAACAAAATAAGATCTCCCCAGCTCAAATTTCCACAATAATTGACCATAGAAATATAGGGCAAACTCTAACCCAATTTCTTGCTCATTTTTTATCTAATGTTAAGTATTTTTTTTATTTTTCTTTCTTTCTTTTTATATTGACAGGCATCCATTTCTGCTTAGTGTTAATGTTTACATATATGGAGTTATTGTTTAATAATTCGGTAACTGAGACTATGCATCTGTCAAAACATACTATTCTTAAATATTTTTCTAAAGGTCTTTAATTTTAAAAAATGAAAAAAGAAAGAAATTTAATTTAGAAAATAGCTAAAACAATTTTTTAAATGTGTCCTTTAAAACAGAGAACTGGTTCCATAGACTTTTTCTAGAGGAATCTACTTAATTGTTCACTAAACTATCAGTAATTGAACACTTACAAATAAGTAGATACTGTTTTAGAAGCAGGATATGATGATCAAAATAGGTATGCCTACTTCCCTTCAATTCATAATCATGTGGAAATTTTGGCAATGAATTTAAAAATAAATAATATCTTATTAGGTAATAAAAAAACTAAGCACATTTATTAAAAATATATTTTGTTTTTCCAGATAACAAATTCCACTTTTAATTATACTATCAGGTTTTCTGCAACATGTAGTGTGTTATGACTAAAAGAGTATGCTACATGGCACAGCAGAATTCATACATCTCTTTCTGTCTCTCAGTCTCTCTCCATCTTCTGAATTTGGCATATGTCATACAAAATTTAGTATAGATAACTTTTAAAAGTCATAGTCTACTCTTAAATATCACTCAGGATTCAAATCCAGTAGGGAATTATCTAAATCTCTTTGTGAATTGCTCCAGATTATCCTCATGTTCACTCATGGTACATACTAAACAAAATGTATCAAGGGTTTGGTTTGAAAGTTACGTAAATTAATCTGCCTCTTTTCCACTGTTAGCCACAGGAAAGAGAACATTTGGAAGTCACACCTCTAAACTGGGCTTTGTGGTACACAGCTGTAATCTCAGCACTACAGGAGGCTGAGGCAGGAGGATTGCAAGTTGGAGCCCAGACAGGGCCACTTAGTAACTTGAGAACCTGCCTCAAAATTTTAAAAGGCTGGATATATAGCTTAGTCAAAGGCTTTAGGTTAAATTCCTGTGCCACACGTAGACAAAAGAATAACACATCTAAAAACTCTGCCGAGGTAAGCAGCAGTCTCAGAAAACAAATATTCTTGCTTTTATTTCAACTCTTATATTAGAAAAAGACCTGATCACAGCCCGACCACAAATGTCCTCCAAGCCTTTATAGCTCAAATCGTATGAACAGCTGGCAAAATTTTCTAAATATTATAAATGAAAAGCAAAGTTCTGTGCCGAGCTAAGCATAGGTATATTTCACAATAGAAATATCTGGAAAAGCATGTGCTTAGGAAATCTTTTTATTCTCTTGCAAATAGATAATCCTCCTCTGCCAATTAAATGAGATGGGGAAATACAGTCACATTATGGGTTGTAACAAGAAAATGACAAAAGACATAATTACAAGAGAAAAAGACGAACATTCAACTTCATTTTTTAATTCATTCAGAGTCACATTTCTTTTTTTTTTTTTTTTAGAATGAAAAAAAGTACCTACCCTAATGAATCCTTTCCGAAAGAGAATTTCGACTAGCTGTTTTTCTTTGGCATTCATGGCGCTGTGATGGTATCCAATACCTCTCTCTGCCAAACCTTTCAGTTCTTCGCCTTTTCTTTCGAATTTCACGCGATCGAACACCATTTTCAATGACTGAACAAAGCAAGAAGTTTGGGGATTTTGATAATTTCTTATCTAACTTTAAATCAATCAGAGATGTTTAGATGAAAAGTAATATGCAATATTTTTACTGAGCGAAGTAACTGTTAGAAATCAACTTTACATGACTAAAAAAACACATTTTGGGGGCAACAATAGTAACCACAAGGCAAATCTTCTCAATTCTCTGAACAGACTGTCTCAAAGGGTCTCATTCCACTTCTGGGGTGAAAAGTTCTGACAGAGCAGCAGGCAAAATACCCAGGAGGAGGGAATCCAGGACTCCCACTTCCCTGAGGAAGACCGGGTCAGTGTCTCCGCCGCTTTCCCCGGAGGGACAGACTTCTTCCCTGCTCTGTAAGATCAAGGAATGCTCCCTTCTCACTGCAGACTGGTTACAAACAGCCTTAAAATGCCCTGTTCTATGGAGGAAGTCCAGTTGTGTCTAGAGTAATTTGTAGAAAAATAAACACTGCTTGTGAGAGATAAGAAAACGTGGTTAAATATCCAAAAGCAAAGGCTGGTTGATGGTTATTTCAACTACATAGTTATCCATGTCATGGAATACAGGGATTCATTCAAATGGTGATGAAAATACATGATTATGAAAAAGGAAGAGATCATGAAGTTTAGAAAGATAAAATAGAATGTGCATGCGTTTGTGGAAGTAGGTAAAGAAAGGTACATCTCTAAAACAGTGCTTATTTCTGTCTGAGTGGTAACTAAAATAAACTTTTAGTTTTATATTTTTCAAATTTCTTTAAGCATAAATAATTTCCTAAACAAAGTAGTTCCAAAGATGAATGACAAAAGATCTTTAGAAATTCCAGGGTCTCTTTGGTGAACTGTCCTATCTGTAATACAGATAATCTCTGATTTTTGAGAAATTCCACACATATTTCTTAAAGTATTTTAGAGCACATGTACTCAAATTTTCAAATGAGACTTGTGACACTGAAGTAGAGAATTCAGGGTGAAAAAATGTATAATGCAAAAAATAATGAAAGGGCAGACACTCTAAAGGGAGGGACGCTCTTTTGTTTTAAAAGGGTTATTGGTGGCCCGAAGGTCTGACATGGAGTCCTACACGGTACTTCTCTTCTTCTAGGGATTGCATGTAGTCTCTACATTAATCCCTGGCTGAAATGATGAATGGCATTCTCCTGAGAACTACACCCTTCTGAGCTCTGACCTCAGCATCCATCACTTTCTGATCAGCGTACGAGCAGTCCTCAGGAATTTCCAGGTACTTCTCGAGACTTTCCAGTAGACAATTGTGTTCAGCTTCACGTATATGGCTTTGGTCTAATGTTCTTGGGTTTTTCTGGCTTTTTTTATCTCTGTGAAAATACATCTCTTTGAGAAAGAAGTCTGCATATTCTGCCACCACAGGAATCCCACGACTCTTCTCACCCAGACTTTCACTACTGTGCACACCTGTGCTAACAGGATCTGACTCTGCTTTTCAAACACACCAGCTCTTTAGCCTCTGGAGCTTAGATCGGTCCTGAAAAACACACCTCAGAGTGTGTTTTTTTCTGTGATGTTTCCTACTTGCAGCATACTCCTCAGTGAGCTCGGTTCTTCCCAGAAGACCTTCTTTCTCCTTTCTAATGTGACGATCATACTCAGCCTTCGTGACACTCGGCATAGAGAGAAAGGCAGCTATTCTTGTTCCACAGTCCAACTCCGAGCTATTCTCCTTACTTCTAGAAGTGGGTGCAACAGATGCTGAGTCTGATTGCTACAGGCTCTCAGCTGCACCGGTCTCAGCTCCACTCTTGATCTTCCCTGTGCTCTCGAGCACCCTCGATGTAACAGCACTAATCACTAATTAATTCTTCAGTGTTCTAGCTTGTTCTAGCTTATTGATGTGTACATCAAACAACCTTAAGGTGAGTAGATGAACACACTTGTATTCGTCATTCAGTGTTCTCACCTCCAACTAACATTGTCCTTAAATCAGAAAGAATCACCAAAACTAGCAAGAGCCACTTGGACAGGCCCAGGAGATTACAAACTCTCCTCTTTGTGGGCAAAGTGGCCCACAGCCAAAGACTGATTGATATGGACCATACAAATAAGCCCTCTTCACTCACAATTGTCAGGTAGGACAATTCCGTGGTGCTCCAGGGCTCTCAGGAGACCAGACTCTGGCTATATTCCAGCCGAACCACATCTTTGCTTACCTTCCTCACCTTCCCTTTCTTGCTCCCCTCATTTTCTTAGTTCCTAATGAACACATCACTTCCATAAATTACACAGATATCACCATCTCAGCCTGTCCTCCTAGGAGATTTGACCTAATAAACCCCTCTGCAATCCCGATTACACTCTGGGGTTGTCACACTGTACTCTCCAGTAGCCCTCAATGTAACAGCCTCTTATAAGCACTCAGTGCTTATCCTTTCTCCGATTTTTTTTAGTTTGTCTCTTTTTTTTTTTAGTTTTATTTTAATGGTACATTTTAGATGTACATAGTGATAACATTCATCATAGGGGATTTGTAATTGCACATGATAGATTTTATTGCCTCTTTTTTTCCCCTTTCCCTTCCCTCCCCTCACCCTCTCCTGCCTCCATATTTACAATAGCTTTGTTTCCATTTTTCCTTCCATTTCTTATTTCTCTTGTCCCTCTGTCCCCCACTCCGCTCCCCTTCCCATTTGGACATTTTCTTCCCTTTCCCAATATAATACATTTTAGTCTTTATTGTCTTTATTTAGTCTTTATTGCCTCCTAACTGTGCAGATAAGTCAATTTTAAATACAAGAAGATAAGCTTGCTTGTATTTGTCATGCAGTGTCCTCCTCTCCAGCTAGCACTGCCCTTCACTCAGGAGAATGCCACGACTGTCACAAATAATGGAGTGAAGCACTGATGGAGGTCCACATATTATTGACAGGTTTTTAATCAAGGTAATAAACAGTGAAATAAAATACTGTTCATTCTATCTTCCTAGCTTGACAACTATAGGACCATTAGTACCTGGAATTTAAAAGGGTAAGAGTGAGGTTCTGGGTGGCACCTCCTTTTGTTGAAATGGATGCTTAAGGAGGGGTCCGAGTGTGATTTTCTAAAGCACAAGATGGAAGGCAGAGCACCTCTTACCTGCAGAATGATTGTGACAAGTAAACATTATGGCATCTTGTATTTTTATACCTTAAATTTTTGGTCACCTAACTAACTTGAAATATGGCTCCTAAAGCCCTGAAATTGTGCAAAGAGAATTAGTTACTAAGAAAGCTTATGCCTCTTATACTGTTTCCATCTGGGCTTGTCGACTCCCCTGCAAAGCAGAAAACAACAAAACCGGCAAATGGAATATAAGTATTTAAGGAGACAGACTTTATCTGTTAAACTAGTAAGTGGGAAGAACACCGAATACGGACAATTTACAAACTTTAAATGTTTCCAAGAACATCTGTAAACTAGATTGAAGAATGATGACGTTTGAGGCAAAAAGGCCTTTGAAATCATCCAGTGAAGACATGATGAACCTTTAACCGGGCAGCAAGGAAAGATGAAGAGGACCCAATGGAAAGAATTACACATTGAAAATAAGGAAGAGAGGGCAAAATAGCCAAGTCCTACAGGCATAAAATTGGCATTTCAATTTGATCCCCAGGTCATTCCACAGAACATGCTGCTGTGCTGTGTATGACCCAAGACCATGTTTAAGCCTTTTGAGGGCTGACTGAGAGCAAGAGTTCACATATACTGTACTCATTTTTTTCAGGATGACCGTACAAAGTTATACAATCTACCTAGACTAACAGTCTGTGAACCTGCCTCTAATTTTAAATAAGACTGATTTCTGCCATCACAGATTGTGATCAGTTATCTTTATTCATTCTTGTGATGATTTGGGTAGATCGTTAACTTTTTTGCTTGGGATCTGCCCTTAGGATTAGTAACTACATTTCTAAGTGTATCTAGGTGGGTACTATCGACTTGGGGTACTATTTCTAGTCCATGGTCCCTTCTACTCTGGAATTGTTCCCCTGCTCTTCTTTGCTGCTGCCTTGAACTATGCAACTTTACTCCACCACATCCTTTAACCGTGATGTTCCTGCTTTGGAACCAGCTCACCATGGAGCGAATCCCCTGAAACCAAAAGCCAAATGAAATTTCTCCTCCTTTAACCTGTAGATATCAGCATTGTCTTCCAGCAATAGGAAAGCTATTACAATTCTCCCTTCCAAATCTGCAAGTAACCGCAAACACTATCTAGAACTCCTTTGTGGAACACACTCAGTGTATGTTTACTACTAGGGCAGTGAGGTGTATTAATTATTTGATGGCCAGTGTGGTGGAATACTTACAATGTCCTGTGTTTCTCAATGGATTTCTTAACTTTTCGAAGTTTGCAAGCCAAGTCGTGAGCTTCTTTATCAGCCTTGGGAGGCCTTTTCTTTTCCTGTTTTACTGCTAAGAAAGTGCCTAAACTTTTAGCACATTTTTCTACATCTGGTATACAGAATCTGGAAACAAACAAAAAGAATGTTTGCCTTGAAAAGAATATCATAAACAAAATTCAACTCATATTTCTATATATGGCTACTCTTCTGATGTACCTGTTGTGTTTTTAAAGCCCGTTTTTGAAGTTTACTCTTAAATGCACACTACATGTTCTGGATTAGCCAACACCGTATTCACTACCTAACATTAATGAGTAAGTTTCCCTCATTCCAGTCATTACCCCTCAGACATTGCAATAAGAGCTTATGCAAATTCTTCCTGTAAGAGTACTCAGATGTTCATTCTGCAGATGAGAGAAGAAAAGAGGGTTTTCTATATTTATATACAGAAATACCTAACCCTCCATTATGCTAACCCTTCCTGAAAAAATAAGAGAAAAAAGTTTTTAGTAAATGAAAAATCTTTTTCTTATGGCAGGATGGAAAGAATTATAGATTCTCAACCCTAATCTTTTGTAACATGACTACGTCTTTCCAGAAACCAGATAAACCCCAGGCGTTGTGGTCTTTACAATCCAGAAATGTCTCCAAGATCTAGGCTTTATATCTTTTAAAATGTAAGTACTTAGGAATATAGTGGTCCAAGCTTCTTGGCATCTTGCTACTTAACATAATAGTCCAGGTTGTAGCCATTAGGGCCTCTCAGATATGAACATTTGATTAAACAAATACTTAGCAATCAAATTCTCCCAATTTGTGATGAGGAAAATTTTTGAGAGGAAATAAAGCAAGCATTACTTATGTTTCCTTCACACCTATTTCCCAGTGTCAGGAATCTAGGGCTTTCTATAGGAGTACTGAAAAAACTTCATGGAAGTGTTTTTTTTTTTTTTTTTTTTCATTTTGCCACTTATTTGCAAAATGCTGTGGCTAGAAGAAGCTAATGGGCATTAATCCTTGTACTAGCCACAGCATATATAGTAAATGTTAGGACGGTTCTGTATAGTTAAGTTCTCAAATTTAAATTGTGATATAAAGACCTTATCTGAAAAAGTCTTTACAGAGCTTTATAGAGCTAAAAGGAAATGAGGTTAGCTAGTCAAAAGCAAATAAATCGGCACACTGTTGAAGTAAGGATCAAAAAAGTGATAGTGATACCACATGACAAGAAATTTCATATAGCAGACAATAAAGTAAAGCAACAAAAATTTATATTACACTCTTGTCATGTGCTATTTTTATATTGTAGATGGCTTAAATATGTTAATTCATTTGATGCACACAAAAGTCCTATGAGGAGGGTGCTATTATTACCCCTATAGAGCAGATGATGAAAAAGAGACATAAAGAGATAAAGTGATTGCCAAAAAGCCCACAGTTCCTACGTGGCAGAGCCTGGCATCCTAATCCATGTTCCTAACTGTAACAATCAGTTGTTTCTCTTTTTACATTAATACAAGTAACTGGAGTCTGGGTACATGTTACTTTATTAAATGGTGTTGTTCTCACGATAGTGCATCATTTTAATCTAGCATACTTGGAAATAATTTAACTCAATTTCTCTGATAACCTATATAGAATAAATGTGATCTAGAGATTCGACCTAATCAGTAACATTTTATAATATTGTATTAAGTACTTTCATGACTTGATTTTTTTCATTCTCATCCCAAATGAAGGTACTATTATCTTTTATCATCTCATTTTGCAAATGAGAAAGCTATGACACAAAGTTGTTAAGTAACGTCCAGAAATGGCACAGTAAGAGGGAGCAGAGGTCGGACTCAAACTTTGACCTGGCCATGAAGTGCATGGCCTGAAGCACACAATGACGTGGCTACCAAATACTAAAAATATTTCACCCATATTTTTCCAGACGCCAGGCTATAAAAGGTTGACAGGCTACTATGTGAAAAGCTTTTAGATGTACAGCTTGAGCCCAGATAAATCCTCAGATCTCTTGATGATATGAGACAACTAAAGACTAATTCAAACTACATAAGACCAAACATTTTGACAGTTTGTTTTGTGGAGAACTCAAGATTCCATAAAAGTATATCAGGATACAATTAAATCTTTGATGGTTTTATGAACATTTTTCTTCTTAAATACTTTAAGTATACATGGGAGTTTAGAGCATGCCACCCACACTTTATCTTTCTGGTATATTAAATATTTCCATCTAAAGGTGCTTGAAAAACAGCAAGTGTAAGATCTTTTTCTCAAAAGTAGGAGTTCATAAGCCCATGTGAAAGATGTTCTCTTTTTATCAGGAGGAGAAAAATATTCTTCGTATCAGGGATGACAGTTAAAACCAAAGGAAATCTACACACATCTTGTTAAACTAAAATTTATCTTCCTAGTAGTATCTCAGACAAATTAATTACGCTAGCCTTGGCCCCTTAGTTTTGCCACATTTTCCCAAGTTATGACTCTGTCCAAGTCAATACTAAGTGTTCAACTAAGTGTCCTTGGGTTTTCATTTCCTTACGATGGCTCCCACACCACACACAACTTAATTTGTATGCTTTTCTCTTGTTGCTCTTCCTTATATAAATTCAATTCTCAGGCCCATTAGAAAAGTGCTGAGGGACGACAGGTAAAAGTTTGCCTTTCTTATATATGTATGAGTACACAAATAATGAACAGTTAACTTCCGATGTCTTTTTTTGTAGTCAGACTTTAGGAAATCTCCCGAGATACAGAATGGCTCTTGTTTCTAGTATTCTTGCCATGCCTGAAAGTGAAGTAATGCGCTACCTGAATGCTTCATGGTCCAGAAATGTATTTTCCTTTTCTCAATAATAATGATAAGAGGACCAATGTTATAGCCATCCCCAAATTTCAAAACATAATTTGTCATTCACCTATCATCATTATTTTAAATATATATCACCAATGAGAATTCATTACTATAGCTAATTTACATGTGAACATGTACCACTAAACTTCACCACATGAACAAGATTCTGTGTTTAATTTTACTCTATTGTATACTCGAACATGTAACATTTAGTAAGACTTAAGTGCTTGCCAGTCATGGTTCTCATCACTATAAATTAAAAATACTAGAATTTCCTGCCAATAAATCGTCTATCACAAGACACTTTAATTTTATGTGTGATAATTGTGTGCATATACATTCAAATTGTTTCACAAAGAAGCTAGCTTTGTATAAAAATCAACAAGACAAAAATGGTAATAATCAAGTAATAAGAGTTAAGATAGCAAAAAAGGGAGTAACTGAATAAAGCAGATAATCTATAACACCAAAACTAGAAAATTTTAAAACAACTAAATTAGGAAGGTGTATTTTTTAAGCAAGACATGCATTTGACTAACAAATTAGTCCCCAAAACAGTAATGAATATTACAGCACTTAAGTTTGTATGCCTCTTTCCACCTTAAAAAAAGTCTCATATAAATTACAATAAAAAATTATATAACTTACATAAAAAATAGTGCAGGTAACTTCTCCATTTGCCTTAGTTTTTCAACGAGAAGTGGAAAAATCTTTAACTTATTTCCTGAACTAGAAGTTGAATCTGGGCTAAGAGTCCTCAGTACCATTTTAACCTGCAGCAGTAAATAAAAAACATTTAAAATATGTCTTGACTAGCAAAGAAATAATTGCTACTACTTTCTGAAACATTTTCATAGCTGTCTAATCTATCTTTTGTGGGTCTTTAAAATATGAGAAACCATAAGTGTAAATAAGGACAAAGGGGTAGAATAGATATTTTGTTTAAAAAAGAAAAAAGAGAGATAGTATTCAAAAGAGAGAACTAGATAGGAAAAAGGGGGATAAAGAAGAAGGTTAAAAGAAAAGTAAGATGAAAGGGGAAAAAATGATAAAGTGTAGCTACACTTGTTGCAAATAGGGAGGGGTGGGTGAATGGAAGGGAGGGGAGGGGAAGAGGGGAAGAGGGGGGAAAACCAAGATGTATCATGTACAGGTACAAAATAACCATGTTGATTATGAACATTATGTATACAATGTACCAATACATGTTCTTGGTAAAAATAATAAAAAAAATTTAAAAAAATAGTACTATGAGGCTACATTTTCTAAAACATGCTAAAAATAGCCAAAGAAATACATAAATAATTAGACTAGGGAAAAAAAGTATGTAATTTAGCACGTAACTTCTAAGACAACTTAAATCAGTCTAAGAGAAAAATTGTTCAGTAATTGATACTGGTTCCACTATGGCAGGTGGGGAGGGGAAGATGAGTTTTTCAACCCATATAAGAAAGTCACTCCCAAGTACACTTTTAAAGGCCATTAAATGAAAAAATAACTACAAAAAAGAGTTGTATGCTCTAGATGTAGAGTGTCCCTTATGTGTTCAAAGATGCGGCTTCTGGAAGGTGACTGGATCATGGGGACGCTGTAGCTGACTGCTACTAGGAGGCAGGATCTGGTCAGAAGAGGCGGGTCACAGGGCGCATGATTGAGAGTGTACAGTAGCTCCCTCCCTGGCTCCTCCCTGCTTTGTTTTCTGACAGCCATGAGGTGAGCAGAGTCCCTCCCTGGAAGGCTTTTCCACCATGCCATTTCTTCTTCTAGCCAGCTGACCAGGCATGGACTGAGACCTCTAACTGGGAGCCAAAATAAATCTCTCCTCTATTAAATGGCAGGTATCTGGTACTTTGTCTCAGCAAGTAAGAAAGCTACTAAGACATTAATTACTTTATATTTCTGAATAAGAGGAGATCAAATTAAAATACCATGGGAAAAAAACCACATGAGAAAAATAATATATGTCATTCTTAAATCAGAAGTCTCAATTTATGAAAATAAAAAACTACAAATATAAAAATCAGAACTGAGTTAAAATGATAGTACTGTTAATTCCAGCATAAGATTTTAATGAACGGTTACCACAAGTTGAAATAAAAATTATTAGAAAAAAAAAAAACCTGCAAGACTAGGAAAAAAAAAGAATAAAAGTTCTTCTGAGGCACTGGGAGTTCAGTGTCTGCTGCCAGACCATCACTATGTCACCCTGCAGACACGGACCCTGGTTCCTTTCTGTTACAGCATCTCTGAGGAACCAATACCTCTACCCACGTCTTAAGAGACATTGAAGATCAAAGAGAAACTAACTTTTCCTCTTCTTATTCTGTCTCAATCACTTAACTTCATGTTCAATTTAAAACACTAAAATAAAAATTGACAATAAAAAACCCAAAATGTATTAAATGATACAACTCAAGGAAACAAGACAATAAAGTGCTTTGCCAAACCGTGTGAAAATTACCTGCTCTATTTTGCCTTGTTTAATCCAATTTCTTAATTCTGCTTTTAAGCTCTCTTCATATTTTCTAGCATCCACTTTTTTAATGATTAATTTATTCTTAAAATGAATAAAGTTATCTGGACACAGGTTCTGAGGAAAAAGATACCACAAAATTACATAAAATTATGCCTGAAAATCAAACGATCTTTCTCGATTATATGTCTCATAAACATCCATCTGAGCTCTTGAGGACAGAGACTGCTGAACTTACTAGTCTCTGTAGCTTCTAACACATAAAGCTATGAGGATGCATGAACTCTTCAAAGGAGAAGATGGCGAGCAATCAAGTCAAAGATGAAAGAGAGAGTAATAGGGTTGGAGGGAAAGGGCAAGAGTGAACACAGGAAAAAGAGGACTAGAAAACCAAGGTGTAAGATGAGACTAAAATACCACAGTGTCCCAGAATTTGAAAGAAGAAACATTTGCATGAATTAAATAAACACCACTGAAAACCTCTTAGAATGTATGAAGACAATCTTGTTTCGGTGAGTTGACTAATAGCTTTGAAAGGTCAAATACAAGTGATTAGAAAAGATAAGATAGAAAAGATAGATAAAAGCTCAAAAAAACATTGTTACTGTCCTTTATAATAGAATCGATTCCATGAATATTACTCACCTGGGCCTCAGGCCAACTTTTCCAGGCTTGAAACATGGTGTCATAAAGCTGGATGCTTTCTCGAGGCGAAAGCGCAAGATCAGCAGGGAATCCATACCTTTCGATCTAGTTTAAAATAAAGTTAAGCATAGTTAGTATTCTTTTTGTCTTACATTTTATTTTTTGCCACATAGGCACACACAGGAACCCAAAGACAGTGAATAGCATTAAACTGAAATGTTCAAATGTTAGTAGGTATTATATGCTAATAAAATGCCGCCCATGTAAAGGTCATACGTTGTACCATCTTCTGTCTATAAACACAATAGTATTATAGCACGATTCTATTTTTGCAAGCCACATCATTTTAAATGTCATAGGTAATGCTGGTGCTGGTCCCGCGCTGAGCAGCAAGACACAGCAGTTCTTTCAAGGACTTCCTGGGGCTGTCAGCTCTCCAGAAGTCAGCAGCTTTTTCCATGCAGCATGGATAGCTGGTGACCGAGGCCAAGCAACACACCTCTTAGCCAGAAATGGGCCACATATGGATTGAGGGCAACCCTTCACTACATTTGGAGTAAGGCCAGCTCCCTTGTCCTGTTCCATCCTGTCCCTTCTAAAGTCATTTTTCCAATGTAGCTTTAGAGGAAAAATTAAGCTGTGGCGTTCTTCTCTCTATGTTGCTAAAGTTCATTGTGTTTTTTTCTTGCCAGTCAGTTCTTTTTGTTAATCTGAGGTATACTACACAAGTTTAGAAATGATTTACTAAGTTGGAATATAGACACATTTTTTAACATTGCTACTTGAGGAAATGTCCTGTACACATGCATGCTATACACAGAACTTTCAACACATATTGTATGATGCCCAAGCTTTTGTATTTATTCACCACTCCATTCCTACTAAGAAAGTCTGGAAGACTTAAGACTTGTACAACAGCATGCCCTTCACAAAAGTCCCGTGGGGTCAGATCACTACAGGAGTTTTACTGCCTTCCAGTAACTCCAATAATAGCTCTTGAGAACAGGGAAAAGGCAGTTAGACCAAAACGACAATTTCAGCAAGTACTCTGTACTACTACATACATTGCTGCTTAAAGATAACCTGTCTCGAACCATCTTAGATAAAACAGACATTTTAAAGCACTATGGTATTTTTTTTAATTCCAAGTAACAATGAAAATGTTAGATAATTTCTGGATACCAGAAGAGAGGAAGAAGGAAAGAGGGAAGTGAGGAAGGAAAGGGAAGGACAGAGGTAAGGAGGACTCTTTTATTAATGTTTGGATTACCTTCTATATTCTAGGTTACGAGTGTGAGCTAAGACATAGGAATTTGTCAATATTTTAAGTTTTATTTAGAGGTGGGTTGGCCCTTTGCCACAAAAAAATAAGACTCCTTCATAAAATCCTATTAGAAAGTGACAGTCATTCAGGGTTGTTCATTTGCTGTTAGAAGCCAGTACAACCTGTATCAAAGGCTATAAAGTGACTCACAATATAAAGTCCATGCATTTGTTGGACAGATCCAAGAGAAGAGAGTGTGAAGTCTAACTATCTGAGATTGCTTCCTGGTCCCACTATTTTCTTAGTACAGAAACACTGAGTTAATTAAGGTTTCTACGCTTCTCAACTGTAAAATGTGAATAGTAATACGACATCTATCATAGAATTGTTGTGATGGTTAAAAAACAGTGAAATCTGTAAAACCTCTAGAATTCATAGCAAGTGTTCAATTTCAGTTGACTATCATTATTTAACATATATTTAATAAGCAAATTTTATGTACATGGCAGTTTGTTAGGAACTGTACATAAAATGTGTTTTCAAAGAATTATTCTTGAAGGGTAAAGAACACATGCATGTAAACATTTTCAGCACCAAGCTGACTTTGATTAGTGTCACAGAAGAAACACAGATGAAAGGACAGAGAAAATACTACATCCAACTGACAGAGTCATAGAAGGATTGTGAAATGGATTCACATTCACATCCTGCAAGATGGACAATATCTGGAAAGCTGGAGTTTGGCATGTGGGGTTTCATAGCTGCAGAACGGGATACAGCAGGAGGCTTCCAGGGCAGGTCCACGCAGCAAGTGAATGGAAGAGACTCTGGGATGTAGTCACAGAAAACCTCAGGAGTCAGGCTACAAAGCTATGCATTTGGCCCTTTCCAAAGGAAAGCCTTTGAAGACTGGGGAAGACCAGAATGATGTTTAATATATATCAGGGGTTATAATGAGGTTTGATATATACCAGACTGTAGAATACACTTAACTTCATAAGTTTAAGAAGGAAGACAAACCATTGACCTATTGTCATTCTGACGGGAATTAGCTATATTGAGAGCAGGGTGCTGACACGAAACAATATGGGTGAAAATAAAGTCCAAGAATAAATACAACTAACAAAAACTTCAGGTTAAAACTTTAGCAGTTTTTAAGCTTTGTAGATCCAAATTAATGCAATGAGGAAAAACATTCCTGTTATTTGTAAAATCAAGGTGGAAATATCTGTTGTAACGCATCTATTCTTTAATTCTGATAAGCATTGAGTAGGCAGTTTTTCAATTAAAATATATACAAAAAATGTATATTACATAGAACAAATATGGCAAAGTTATTACTTACGTGATCTACTGTTAGTGCAGCACATGGGTGAAAATGATCAAAACAAATGTCTTTGTGTTTGAAGGAACATACATACTTCTCTAAATCATTATACCGCTCTCCATAGAGCACTACAAGTGAAGAACACAACTTTTCTAGTTAATGGAAATATAATGCCTGGGAAGAACTTTAAAGTCAAAGATAAAATTTATGTGACTACATCTAACCTACCAAGTCTAACTTTATATGATTGTTTTACTTGCAGGTAGTCTTTGGAAAAATTGGCACAACAGCCAGCACTTCTTTTGGAGCCCGTCCTTTTTTCCATTATTTTGTCTTCTTCTTTCCAGTAATGTTTTATTGACTGCAGCCACCTTAAAAATAAATGGACATACTATTCAGGCAGAAAATGGAATTACTTCCCATTAATTAAATAGTTTCAGGAAAGACCACTGACAACTTCATGTGCCTTAAAAAATGTATTTGAGAGAATTGGCTTGTAAGCCAGACTGTGTGAGATTGAATCCCAGCCTAAATTCTGCAAGCTGCAGCTCTTGGTTGGAACATTTAATCTCTCTGTACATCGTTGTCCACATTTTAAAATGGAAATAATGGTAATGGTAGTAGCAATAGTAGTAGAATCATTGTTTTCTAGTAATAGTAATGGAAAAATAGGAACTCATAAGGCTGGTTAGCATTTAAAATAAATTAATATACGCAAAGTACTTAGAAGAGTATCTGGCCCATAGGAGATATTATAGGATTCAATGTTATAATTGTTACTAGTGTACAAAAATCAACCCTCAATGACAAAATGATATGCAGCTTTCAATTGATTAATCTTTGGTATCTTTCTAGACATCTCTACAAAGTGAGACAATACATCTTAGGGTCCATTGCTTAAAGTATTGTCGTATCTCTTTATCTTTTGTTTCCTGGTAAAGAAAAAAATGCACATATGCTCATTATTTCTTATTAAACTTTTTTGAGATATTTCTACCAAATTGCACATCCAGCTTGGCTGGGTAGTTTTAATATTTGTAGAGGGCAGCCAGCAGCCCCCAGGAAGTGCTACAAAGCACTCTCTTGAAGATCTAGACATAAAATACTGTATTAATTAACCATAAAGTCATGAAACTCTTCAAAACCCATATAGAAAATATAAAATTCAAACATTTAAGACAGGTAACCATTCATCCCCAGTTAGAGAGCAATCCTACTCTGTGAGATGTTCAGGGTTACTTATGGTGGCTGAAAGAGCCAAAAAGGGACATCGGATCATGACCAGGAGATGCTCCCAGACTTCTGCTCCAATTTCTCCGCCAAGACAATGGACCTATTAAAGAAAAAAACTTGCTCAACTCAAAAAGTTGATTTAAAAACAGAAAAGGAAAATAAGACATGAAATCCTTTTGCACAATTTCTCATTAATATTAATTAAGTATGCCCAGCTTAAACATGTATTTAAATATCCAGGCAATAGAAAAGCTGGAAACTTGGATTTCTCTAAATCCTCATACCTTATCCAACAATGTTTCCTCTTTGTTTTACTTTCAAAGCTTTCCTTCAGACCTATGCATTTCTCCCCATATCCACTGCCAACAAAGTCCCCATCATATCTCATTGTACTACGACAATAGCCTCTTGACTACTGTCCTCGCTGCCTTTCTTGCCACCCTATATCCCTCTCATCACTGCCAAATGATATCTCAAAGATAAATTCTATCAAGCCACATCCCTAATTAAACGTCCTCCATATCTTTCCTTTGCACATGTAATAAAATATGTTTCTTAATAGGATTTATGATGCCTGACATAATTTGGCCACTGCTCCCAATCTAGATTTAACCCAGGCCACTCTCCCCCATCCTTATGAGGGTCTGGACATCTCAGTCTTTGTTCCTTGACCATCTCGTTCCTACCCAAAAGCATTCACACTATCATTCCCTCTGCTTAAAATACTCCTATGAATAAAATTTTAAAACAAAAATAAATACTTTTATTGCCTGTCATTGAACATATAGAATTCATCCAAATGTCACTCCTCATAGAAAAATTGGATGACTACCAATTCCAGAGTTGTCTCCCTGTGACCTTGTCATTATTACGGTCGTGACAGCCCACTCTTTCCCTTCACAGTACTCACTAGTGTGGGCTCCTAATCATTTGTGTGCTTACATGTTTAATTTCTCTTTCTCAATTATACTGCAATTTTAGACCCGGAATTGTAGTTCATGTATGCCATCCATTTTCTGTTATGACAAGACCGTAATGTGTAGCTGACAGCATTGGTGGCACCCAAAATTCTCTGTTTAAAAAATCAAAGATTTGATGTTGAAAGCTTTATGTGGGGAAACTTAACATCACGGCACTTGAATTCTGTTCAGCCTCAAACAGTTATCTCCAGTGAACGTTTCCTCTTGCACACAGAGCTTTAAAAGGTGTGCTAACGTACCCTCTACAGTAGCAGCAAGGAAAGGGGGGCCAAAGACTGGTTAATTCATCAGGAGGACTTTACAGATGAAATAGCCTCCTGGATCTAAATTCCAGTAGACAGATTCCTGAAGCACCAAAGATCTTTGTTATAATACTTATGTGCACTAAAATAATTAACAACAGAAATAAACCAAACCTACCTCATCAAATATAACGTATCTGATCCTCTTCACCCATTGTTGGCGATGTGGAGAGAGCAGCAGAATTTCAAAGCAGGCAGGCACTGTAACGAGTACCTAAAAAGAACGACATTGTGTAAACTAATATATTGACCACTTAGTAGGTACAAGCAGAGTTATAAAACTATGTACAATAGAGTTGCAGGTCCCAGATGTATCTGCTGATGATTAGGGTATAATATTACTTGTGAAAATTAGTTTCATGAAAATTGTGATGTATTAGTCTGAAACCTATGAAACTTCAATTTTTATAGCTCAGAAGTGGAGAAATATCAGATTTGAAGTTTAAATTATTTTATTGTAAATATTAGCATATATTAAGTGTATAAAATAATGTTTCGTGACACTTGCACACATGCATAAGACACACTTTAATCACATCCATCTTCTCCATTACCCTCCTAAATGAGTATTTGGTGTTAAAAAATAGAAACTGTTCATTGTCATGGGTTTGAGTTTTTAAAATCGAACCCCGCCATAGAATTTGGGTTGGCCAAGGAAAGCAGGACTGGGCAGAGAACTAGGCCAAACAGCAGGCTGGGTAGAGTTTCGGCCAATACACTTCAGGGTTCTGGATGGGTATTGCTTATCAGGCTTCCTGCAGCAAGCCAAAATGGCCCACTTTTTACACCTACTTAGCTCAGTCACAGGATATGAGTGATAAGGAAAGACCCAGAGACAACTGGCATCTATCGTCACTGCATTCCGCACATCTGGGCAACACGTCCCCCCTCAAAAAGTAATTTGAGTAGCCCATTCCCATATCTACTACATAGTGTCCTGGGATCACACATTCACTTTTGGTTTCTTCTGTATTACTGATCTGCAAGTTCAATAAGGAGAACGTTTATCTATGATTTAATTAACAAGTGTATACCACCCCTAATACATGTTTTTATAGCATCCTTCAAAAGTGCTCTGCAGAAAACAGTATGATTAGAAATTGCTCTTGTTAATTTTTATAACTTGTAGTATTCCTACAATTGTTTTGAATCCATTTACAAACCACCATAATGTAATGAACTTTAGCTGAAATCTGAAATCAAAATGTAAAGGTCCCTAGAAAAAGATAAATTCTATTCTTACTCTTCAGAATGTAACAAAATTACTTTTTCTTTAAAGCCATTTTGTCTTTCGTAGATTCAGAAAAATTATTTCACAGGGATTTGTGCAGATCTTGGATTTCTAATCAAAGAGATATGTAAGCACTGTTCCCTGACTTTCTGTCCAGTTTATTAATGCACATACTCTACCTGACAGTTGAGTGCATCATGACGATATTCCCTTGTGAAAATGCCACATAGAGCTGCACCATTTGGCAGACTTTTGGTGTAACGATTTTGAACAGTTGCTGCCACTTGATTAACAAGGGCCTGATTGACGAGAAAACAGATCCGTTAGTCACACAATAAAGTATAGGTAGGTGAAATGTCAAGGCTCAACAGGACGTCTGAGAGAACATCCTGCTGGATATACAGGAAGCTTAGTAGCCCTCTCTCCTACCCACCTTTCTAAACAGTGTAAAGTAAATTATCCCTTTGAGATACTGAACTAAGTTTATGAACCTCATTGATAAAATGGAACAGAAAGAAAGAAAGAAAGAAAGAAAGAAAGAAAGAAAGAAAGAAAGAAAGAAAGAAAGAAAGGAAGGAAGGAAGGAAGAAAGGGGAAGGAAGGAAAGAAGGAAGGAAGGAAAGAAGGAAGGAAGGAAGGAAGGAAGGAAGAAAGAAAGAAAGAAAGAAAGAAAGAAAGAAAGAAAAAGAAAGAAAGAAAGAAAGAAAGAGAGAGAGAGAGAGAGAGGGAGGGAGGGAGGGAGGGAGGAAGGAAGGAAGGAAGGAAGGAAGGAAGGAGGAAGGAAGGACTCTTTACCTGAAATAAACATTTTAAAATGTTGCCCACATCTAGGGAATACAACACATGTACAGCATAATACTTAGATGGCCAAAAGTTAGAGAAAAACTGATTTTACTACAGAACGAAGTTCAAATGAAGGATACTCAAGACAGACTCGCATCTCTTCTTTTTGGAGATGTACCCCTGATGCCTGAATTTGAGTGGTGAATGAATAGAACCCTGCTCGGGAACAAGCAAGGGGCCTGCGCAGTAGAATTTATAAACCTGCAAGTATCTATCTCACCCTTGGTGCCAAAAATTTAAAAATCCACCTGAATTAAGATGTACATTTCATAATGCAACCATAAAAGTATTAGGAGGTGATATTTTCATGTATTTTCATATATTTCAGCACACACACAAAAAAAATCCAAATGAAAATATTGATAGTTGTGACTATGCAAAAATTTTATCATTATCACTAAAATAATCATAATAAAGTAAAATGAGAAAATGACAAATGAAAGAATATTTCACGATCATTTAAGTCAGAAAATTTAAAATGTTTTTATACAAAATGTTTGATTTATTAATAGTATTCAATCCCCTCCATAGAAAAAGTCAGTAGATCCATACTTTGTACATCCATAAATACTTTGAGTAAATAAATTCAATGTCCACATAGCATCATCAAAATGCCCTCCAAATCACTAATCACAGAGACGTTAATCTAAACATGAGAGAGTAATTTTCACTTATTATTATGCAAAATTCATTAAATGATAATAGAAGTACTGGAAAAGTTAAGAGAATGTACACTATATTATATACTAGCAAAAGGAATTAAAGTGGATTTAAACTTTTGAAAGAGTAATTTGCCAATAAGTTCTGGGTTCAACTTACCAATTCCATCTTAATAATCTTAATTTTTGATATATTTCACAAACTCTCCGCAATGGTAACTTACGGCTTTTATAATCATGAAAAACAACAAAGCTATAACAAAAATAAAACACTAATTTAAATGAATCATGCTTGTTAATTTGTTACTCAGGTTGATCACAAATCACTCCACAGTACACATTTTCCAAGAAACTGAAGTTAGTCTAGTCCATTCTAGCCTGGAGACATCTGAACTAGATCTAGAATCATCCCAACTAAATTTCTGTACAGTAACCATATTAGATACAAAATCATGAATGAAGAGATGCAGACTTTTACTTCCAATAAATCAAACTTTCTCCTACAAGATAAAAATCACTTCTGTTTTTAAGTTCAAAATTAGCCGAACTAACCATAAAGAAAATTTGGTAAAGTAACCTGGCTTGAGAAACAGCCTAGACCCCAGTGCCTAGCACAGATCAGATGTATTCCACTAACCCCTCCAGAGGCAACGCCCTGTCAGTTCAGACTGTCCAAGAAAGTGTGAATGTTTTTCTCAATTCAAGCATAAAGCTCAAAGCCAAGATAGCAAGGCTAGATTTTTTTATGGTGTTAAGGCAGGTGGTATTTTAGTCTCTGAAACTGGAATAAAAAATTGCAGGTTAAAAAATAAAGTAAACTAAACTAATGTGACCGTGCGAAATATTTTTAAAAGGATGTTCGGGAATGAAAGAACTTGAGCACTACCTTGGTTGGTGCAACATACACAACCACCCCTTCGTCGCTGTCCCGCAACACCTTCTCCATGCAGTAGTAGGAAGCATAGGTCTTGCCTGAAGACGTCGGGGCAACAATCACTGCTGACTCATAGTTATCCACCACATCGAGGAGTTCTCGCTGCAGGGTTCAGAGCACAATTTGTTTCAATAATATAAACAGTATATTAGCAAACCAAATATATTAAACATTTCCAATATGATTTTCTGAGTCTCAGGTGGAATGCTTGGAAGTTACAGTTTGCACAGACAAAAATTTTAAAAATACTCAAAGAACACATCATTCTCTCAGAGGATAGAATTTATTTGCTTTTGAGTATCTGAAAGTTGTGTTTTATTTTTGAAAAACACAAAGGACATCTGAGTAAAACATCTTGAATTGGGAAGATTTCTTTGCAGTTGTTTGTCATTTAGGAAGTACAGAATGGCTTTGAAAAATAATGCTCTAAGAAGTAGCAAATACATAATTTATAATGATGAAAAAAATAGCTGGGTAGGAAAACAGCAAAGATCTTAATTGTCCTGCCTTGGTTCTACTTTCCATATAGAACACACAGTGCCTAGTCTGGAGGTCAAGTAGGAGCTTCATCTCCACAGCCTATGTTTTTATTCATCAACATGTTGACTAGTTTAAAGAGCTATAAGCCTATGAAGTGCAGAGGATGGGAAAGTACATCTGAATCCCAACTTGGGGCCCTGGTAAGTCGAGGTCCACTCCCAGCCACACCTCACAGTGAAGTGAGCCTCGGAAGAGTTGCAACATGCGTGCAACTGGGGAGCATTTGTCTGCCTCATGGTCTGCACTGAAATCAGAAATCAGGGCTCCTACTCACGGAAAGCATCATGAGGTTTTTACGGTAGCCCGCTATGATCAATGGAAGGAAGTCCATCCTGTGCTTTGGGTGTGGTTCTAATGACCTTCAAGAGTCCTTGTGTTGGAAGCTCAGTCCCCAGGCTACAGCATTAAGAGGTTTGGAACCTTTACTAAATGGCACCGAATGGGAGGCCCTTAGTCACTGGGAGTGTCCTAGGGAAGGTAGTTCCTGTGGAAGTCCTGGGTAGCTCTTAAGATTGGGTAGTCTTTATTTACACTTCAGTTTCTCACACCAGAGAAACTATGCAGTATTTAAACATGTGTGTCCAATTTATTTCACTTAGGAGTATGGTCTCAAGATGCATCCATTTACCTAGGAATATACTAAAATGTATTATATTGGGAAAGGGTAGAAAATGTCCAAATGGGAAAGGGAACAAGGGAGGGGGGAAAGGAAAAGAGGGACAAGAGAAATAAGAAATGGAAGGAAAAAATGGAAACAAATCTTTCGTAAATAGGGAGGGAGGAGGGGGTGAGGAGAGAGGAATGGGAAAAAAAAAGCAACAAGGTATATCATGTACAGGTACAAATTCCCAATGATGAATGTTATCAATATGTACATCAAAAATGTACCATTAAAATAAAATTAAAAAAAAAAGTTTGGGTAGTTATAAAAAGCCTGAGCCCAACCTCACCTAGCTCTCTCTCTACTTGTTTGTTTGAAGATATGACACTTTTTCCCAAATGCATTCCCATCAGGATGTCATACTATTCTGCTGTTAAGCCCTCATGGGGGCCAAACTACTGGTGCCACCTGATCTTGGGCTTTGAACGTCCAGAACTGTAAGCTAAATAAACTTCTTTATAAAGTTGGCGTGCCTCATGTACTTCATTACAGTAATGAAAAGCTGACATATAGTCTGATTCTAAGTGAAACAATCCATAAGACTGAACATGTGAAACTGCATTTTTGCAAGTAAATGTGCTTAATTTATTACCAATTTTATATGGCCACTATATGCAAAATTGGATCCATTTCTTCCCAATTTTTCAATCATCCATAGCTATTTTACATACATTTATAGAAGAATAGTAGCTGCAATGTGTAAATATCTAAACAATTGTCTCCATTGTGTAAATTACCCAAATTTCTCTGTATACATTTATATATTTTTATATGAAATCTTAAAGGAATAGGGAAAATCGGGAGGGTACTCCATAATGATACAGCTGATGACATGAATATCTTTATTCTTCAAATCTATGTAGTAAATTGATCACTTCTTTCCAACTAGATGATATATATTAAATGAAAATTTTCCCTTTTTTAAATGAGAATAAATCAGTGTTTGGAATTTTAACTATTTTAAATGATGTAACTCAATATTAAGCAATGTATGAAAAATATATAAAATTGCAATACTGAGAAATTCCTGCATTCACATATATACTCAAGATTTTTTTCATTTACATTTGCGTCATTACCTGCCATGTGTCAGGAATAAAATCCTGGACCCTCGGATCTGGATCTTTTCTTTCCTCGCGTATCAAATAATGGCCCATGTGTTGTAGTTGAAACCGAGCTGGCCCAATGCCAATTGCATATTTATTCTTTTTCTTCTTTGTGTCATCTACCACATCCTATATTATTTCAAAGACCATTTTAAAAGTAATTTAAATTAAACATCATTTAAATAATTAAAATATTTATTTCTAAGTTTCTTCTTTGTGAAAAACATTTTACTATCTTTTAAATTCTGTAAAGATCTTACCACTTAAATTATCCTCTGAACTGTAAATAAATGTAAATGAATTACACCAAGATTTATAAATATCCATCACGGGTTTTATAGCTACTATCTGGTATGTTTTTTAAAATGAAATAATAACACTATAATTTTGAGATGTTTTGGTAGAACTAATTATAGGATTAATTCTAAAGGCTGCACAAATTATCTGGCAGCCCTTATTCTGTTTGTCCAGGAAGCATTTATACGAGATTTCTAATTCTGTATTACATCAAGATTGGACATTTGGATAACTAATAATGAGAATATTTCCAGTAAAAAAAAATTCTAAAGTAGATTACCGTATTTTTCAAGAAATTCATACCTAATACGCTATCGAAATATTACCTGGTCTGTATGTAAAGATTTTGCCAACTCATTAAATCCTAAATACTTAAGGCATTTGGCTATGAATTGCCGATCTGCATCTTGCAAAAGTTCTGAGTATTTATCCACCAAGGAATGGATCCTTTTCATCATTTGGACAGCTATATTTAAATCTCTTTTGGTTTTGCCTTTGTAAAAAATAAACAATAAAATGGTTATAAAAAGTCATCAAATAGTAGATTTTTAATATCTAAGATTAATCATCTGGCCTATTAATCTTATTTAAACTCATTATCTTATTTGGTATTAATGGAGGTTTTGAAGTGGAGAAGACTATACAAAGTTAGTGTTTCATTACCCGTATTTCATCTTCTCCATGAATTTTTAGGAATAGCTCTGTTAATGCTAGAATAAAAAAGTCTTGTGATTTATGATATAAATGAGATCATTAAAGCTAAAGATTTTAGAAATTTATAGAGAATAAGAAATCATGTCTCCATCTAGTATTTTATCTTGTACTATGTTCAAAGGAAAATGTTTGTACAATTTTAAGTGTTTGATTAAAAATTTAGCAGTATTTATCGAGCCCTGCTTTTGACCATAGAGACGCATTTAGGGTAATCATTGTAGTCCTTTGATTCAACCCACCTACTTCAACTGCCAGATGCAGACTTACACAGTCCCTCTGCATTCCTTTAGAGTTCTGTGTTTCCTTTACCCTCATCTCTTCTGCTAATCTTTTCATACCTACCATGTTAGGGTTCCCTTGAGTCCACCTTTCTTGTAATCAGCCTATTTTCATCTATTCAACTGTTACAAAACACCTAATGAATGCTATAAGAGGCTATCCAAGAAATTTAATACAAAGTTCTTATCCTTCAGGAGCTTCCCATCCAGTTTGGAAGACAATAACTTGATTGTTCCACAGTATGCAACAGAAACTATAGGCATGTGTGAGCCCTAACAAGGAAAGGCTTTAGGGAAAAATGTTTCATGAAATAGATTTGGAGAATAGATAGAAGCTAGACAAGTGAAAAACAGGGAGATGGACCTTTATGGCAATACTACTATATAGTTCTCTTCTCATTATTAATCTTTATTATTACATTCGCATTATAAGGAACTTCAATGTATAGCGGTAAAAGTCCACATTTACCAACACCACTTGTGATTAGATGTGGCCTTGTCACCAGGTTCTGGCTCACAGTATCTAGGAGGAAGTTGCTGATAGCAGGAAAGCTCCTTAAAAGAGACAGATGGGCTCTAACAGACATAGAGAGGAATTTGCCTTCTTCCCTTTCTCCTGACATCCTTTCTCCAGTCATCCATGAATGAGACGCATGCAAAGGGAAACAGAACCAAGACAGAGGAGCCTGGGACACTCGCGACACCAGCCAGCTGCCCCCGCAGCCAAGACAGGCTACATGTAAGCTTCATTTAAAAGAGTAAACTACCATATTCTTTAAGCTACTGTTGATTTCTCTTAGGAGCAGCCAACTGCGAACCTGTTTAATCATCTTGCTTGGCAAGAACAACACATGCCATTATGCCTCTCGTTGGGACAAAATACACGGTGAGACACTGACTTTCATAGAACACACACTGAAAGTAAAGGAGTAAAATTTGGGGGCATATTGGGTGATGGGGAGAATGTGGGAGTCATGTGTTAAAAGGATTCCAGTGTGGAAATCTCAAGACTGACATATCAACCAGGTGGACTCAAACTATCCTGTGGAAAGTGCTATAAAACACAATCATCTCACCTGCTGCTAAATTTACACACATTTCTCTACCCTTCCTGTTTCACTCTATCTTTCTCTTTCTGTCTCTCTTGTGTTTGTACTACCTGCTATAGAAATTGTACAGTAGAGTCCATGCGATCTACAGCAAATTTGGAAGAACACAGCATGGTAGACAAACATGAATACCATTTTTTCCAGAGAGAAAATATTTATGCTTTGAATACCAAAGAGAATGATAGTTCTCCCTGAGTGCCCCGCCATCTCTGTTGGGTCCCTTAATCACGCCACTGCTTGACATGCAACTGTTTTAAAAGCTACCTTTGATTGTGTGTATAACTGTGCTCAGTGTTTGCGTCTGAAATCCTGGGATATAATTGCTTTTTAATAAAATGGAGATAATGATACTTAATAAAATCAGATAATGCACATAACTCTTCTAACACAAATTTCCAATAAACAAATGACTACTATCATCATAGCATTTCTATAGTTCTCCAGTTCACCAAAATAAGAAAACAGAATCACGTACCTTTACGTTGACAGTGTTCTTTCCATGCTTTCGAGCAAGTAGTTAACCCAAACATTTCAACTCTAGCTTTCACTGAGTTACTTTTACATGATTTCAAAAAATCTTCCAGGTTCTTTACTCCAGAGTTTAAATTCTGTGTCATTTCTTCTTCGATAGAAAATGATAGAGCATTCCATTTTTGCTCTTCTTTTTGTTCCTCCTTGGCAAATAACCTCTTCTTGTTCTCTCTAGCAATTATTTCAGCTTTAGTCTCCTGCCCAAAAGGAAAGAAATAACTAAAACTAGATACATGTCTCTCACCATGTACTAAACTAAAATCGAAGTGGGTCAAAGATTTGTTTTTTTTTGTTTTGTTTTGTTTTTTTGTGGTGCCGGGGATCGAACTCAGGCACTTGTGCTTGCAAGGCAAGCACTCTAATCACTGAGCTAAATCCCCAGCCCCCAAAGATTTAAACATTAAAACAGAAACACTAAATCTACTAAAGAAAGAATAGGGAGAACTCTCAAAGACATAGGGATAGGAAAAAAATTTATGAACAGAACCCAGAATGCATGGGAAATAATACAAAGAATCAGTGCTTGGGACCATATCCTTTTGAAGGGCTTTTGCACAGCAAAAGAAATCACCAAAAGAGCAGGCTGAAAACTCAGAGACTGGGAAAAATTTTTTGTCAGCTGCCCATCAGAAGAAGGTCTAACATCTAGAATATACAAAGAACTCAAAAAAAACCAAACCTCTCAAATTTAAAGACCCAATCCAAAAATGGGCATCTGAAATGAATAAACATTTCTCAGAAGAAAAAACAAAAATGACAAATAAATACATGAAAAAGTGTTCCACATCACTGGTCATTCGAGAGATGCAAATCAAAACAACTTTAAGATTCCACCTCCAGAAAGAACAGCGATTATCAAAAAATCAACCAATAACAAATGCTGGCAGGGATGTGGGGAAAAAGGAACCCTCTCCCACTGTTGGTGGGAATGCAGATTGGTCCAACCACTGTGAAAATCAGTGTGGATATAACTCAAAAACTACAACTAGAGGTTCTATTTGATCTAGCTATTCCTCTGCTTGGTATCTTCCTAGAAGAATTAAAATCATCATACCACAGTGATATATGCACAACCACGTTCATAGCAACACAATTTGTAATAGCTAAGTCTTGGAAACAACCTAAATGCCCAACAACTGATGAATGGCTAAAGAAGATATGGTTTTTCTACACAATGGAGTACTACTCTGCCATAAAAAGGATAAACTAGAGACATTTGTATGTAAATGGATGTACCTTGAGAATATTCTCTTAAGTGAAATAAATTAGGCACTCATGAGCACACATCAAATTGTTTCTCTGATATGAGAAACCCTAAGTGTAAATAAGGACAAAGAGGTATAATAGATATTATGTAAAAGGAAGATAATATTCAAAAGAGAAGAGAACTAGAAAGGGAGAAGAGGTAAAGAAGGAAGGGAAAAAATGGAAAAAAGTAAATAACCCTGCTGTAAATAGGGAAGGGTTGGGGAGCGGAAGAGAGGAACCAAGATGCATCATGTACAGGTACAAAATAACCATGAGGAATATGATCATTATGTATACAATGTACCAATACATGCTCTTGGGAAAAAATAAAAAATAAAAAAGCAAAAGGAAAGAAACATATCTTGCAACAAGTTCAAAATATTCCAAGATAACATTACATGAAACAATATTTTTAAATGTATATTAACGATTTTGACTATCATTTTATTCTTTAATAGGCATCAGACATAAAATGTATTTTTCTTAAAATTAAGTTTCTGTAAATTAAAACGTTGTGACAGTTCACAGTGTGGTGGCATATGCCTGCAACCACAGCACTCTAAGAGGTGAGGAAGGAGCAACTTAGTGAGTTATCAAGACCTTGTCTCAAAAGAAAAAAGAAAACAAAATTTTTTTTTAAATTTTAAAAAGGCTGGGGATGAAAAAAGCAATTAAGGAGTATTAAGTACACATACCAAATCCCCACGGGGAATATAAGCATTATGTACTGCAGACATTTACTAATAAAAATTTTAATTATAAAAAAATAAATGCTCTTTATTTACTCCTAGCATTCCATCTTTGATAATGGCCCTTGGTAGAAAACTGACATTCCAAGAAAGAAAAAGAAAATGAGGAAATGAGTTAGATTCATTAATTATGTAAGTATTTTTTTAGAAAAGTGCAGTTAAATTGTCTGATTCAAGCCCCTGAAAAGCAGATAACCACATCAACTTTTACTACCTATATGATTTTTATTGCCATTCACTAATAAATAACTGTATTTTTAATATTATTTCAACATTTCCTAATCTGAGACTTTAGTCTCTTAATACATTGTATTCGTTTCCAATTAATACATATTATGGTGTAAGACCACACATAACTTTTTACATGCAGGTTAGACATTCTTACAAAGTGAGTAAGATAATAAGTAGCCATTATAAAAAGTAAGGATTCATGTAGGAAGACATCACAAAGGGTTGGACAAATAGTAATTTAAGGAACGTCAACTAAAAATGGATAGAATTTCTAGAATCTTACATGACCGCTTTTGCTCTTGGCTTCATTAAAATTCTTCTTCGGATTTATACCTTGAGTCACAATGAGTTTTGAAGAGACCAAGTCTAATGAATTTCCATAAAAGCGTTGAAAACGATTATATTTTTGCAAGTTTTTATAAAAATCAGGGTCTCTAGACCTTTCTGAAAAGGAAAAGATTTAAAGCATAACATTACCGTATTTTTTTCAGCAGCATTTTCACTAGCTCTTCACACCACCCCACACAAATATGCACTTTGCTTTCTAGTGTGGAACATTAATTTAACCTGATTACTTTTGCTGAACAGGGAATCTTAATTCAGATCATCTCTTGAGTGTAGAGTAATTTCTCATCTTACTTAAGGGATAGAGGTAACACAACTTTTTTCATGGCCTATTTCCAAAAGCAAACTTCAGGGTGCTACAAAAAAATGACAGGTTCTGTGCATTACTTCTGTCACGTGCCCTAAAAATTAGGTTTAAAAGAAGATACAGGCAGAATCAAGAAGAAAATAATCTAAGCTATTCTGACTCCTCACTTCACTGAGTAGAAACTGTTGTTACTCTGAATGCGCAACATAAGCTTGGTAGCTAAACAAAGCTCTCTTGGGAAAAATTCAATAGCGAACGAAGGCCCAACGATCAAGTCATGACTTCCTCCCACACCCTCCAAAAATCTACAACACTCACCTCAATGTAACTATGCCGGCTTGTTTCTCTGTCTGAACCTAAGCATTTCAAGCTAAACCACTTAGAAAGGTGTGACTAGTTAACCAACAATATCACTTCACATCGAGCAGGATTTCGGCAGCTATTGACCTAAGCAGGCTGATAAGAATTTTCAGCCCTAGCTCTTGTGGAGACAGATGCCGTACTTGTGTGCTTCCTCCTATGAACTTATGTATGAATGTAAACAAAACACAAATTGTCTTTACTGTCCTTCATGAGGTACCATTCTTCAATATCTTCTAAATATCATGTATACCATTCTTATTTGAAAATATTTAATTTCTGGTTGATAATGTGATCATTTTTGTCTAAAAGTAGAAGGCAGACAAGGAAATAGATTTAAGTCACAGAACTTACCATTAAAATGGCTTTTTGTCCTATCATAATCGTCACTAAGGGGTCTGTGAGAATGCCAGTGCAGAAGTTCATCAAATTCCTTTTGTTTAACCAGTGAAGTTACAATAGGGTCATCACTGTGAGCGAAAAAGGTACAGATATTTAAAACGGTATACGCCTCCTAATACAACACAGCACAGATTTTATTTAACAATAATAATTTTGAAATCCATTATCTTCCTTGCTTCTTCTGTGATATAATGTGTGTGGTAGAACCCAAAGAACAGCTTGTTATAGGCTCAGGAAGTTTAAACCATCCCATGTCTCTAACTGTCCTACCAATATCAATAAACATTCACTATTAATTCATTAATTAGAAACATGCGACTGGGGCAGTTTATGATATGATTAAAATCATACAAATGTTTACATAGTGAAATCAAAGGACACTGAGATTTTCAATATTAAATTCATTAAGTATTACAAAGAGATGTTACATGTAATGTACCCTAATCTGGTGCATTTCAAAAAATCTTAATAAATCACTCATCCACCCCACATAAGTATTTACTGAGGTGTATTTTTGGCCCACTACCTCTTTAGAAAAGGCATATCTTTCAAAATGTCTCCAGCAAATTTATCAACCATGGGAGATGACATCGGAATAAAACCCAAATTAGGCATCTTTTCCTTGGAGCTGTCTGTAAACAAAATATTACAATAAGGGCAAATGTAAATTTTTCATACAGAAATTTTACATACTCTTTTCTAAAACATGTTTTTCTTTGATTTTATTTATGTTTATCACTTCCAGCCCTTCCATTGAACCATTTTCCACATTTAAACATTTCGGAACCTAGCAGAATATGAAGAAATAGACAATATTTAGGCATAGAGGTGGGTAGGTGGGTGGACACATTAATGGATAGATACATATATAACTCTGCTTCTTGCTTTCAAATGTTCATTTCTTAGCAAGGTTTGGTGATACATGCTTGTAATCCCAGCATTCTAGGAGGATGAAGCAGGAGAATCACAATTTTAAACCCAGTCTGTCCAATTTATCAACTTAGCAAGACCCTGTCTGAAAATAAAAATTTAAAAGGACTGGAGAGTAGCTCAGACAGACTGGGCGTGTTCAGGTTTGTATGGCCACAGACTAGATCTTGGAAACAGCCCAAATGCCCATCAACTGATGAATGGATAAAGAAGATGTGGGTTTTTTTTTTTTACACAATGGAGTACTACTCTGCCATAAAGAATGATAAGCTTGGCATATGTGGAGGTAAATGGATGTATCTTGAGACCATACTCTTAAGTGAGATAAACTGGACACACATGTTTAAATACCACATTGTTTCTCTGGTGTGAGAAACAGAAAGTGTAAATAAGGACTAAAATGTATTATGGAAAAGAAAGAAACTGTTCAAATGGGGAGGGGAACAAAGGAGGGGGAGGGGAAGGAACAGAGGGACAAGAAAAAAGAATAGAAAGAAAAAAATGGAAACAAAGCTTTAGTAAAATAAAATAAAATAAAAAGATAAAAATAAATAAAAATTTAAAAAGTAAAAAAAAAGCTTTAATAAATAAGGAGGGACAAGGGAGTGAAGAGAGAGGAGAGGAACGGGAAAAAATGAAGCAGCAGGGTATATCATGTACAAGTACAAATCTCCTATGATGACTGCTATCACTATGAATATCTAAAATGTACCATTAAAATAAAATTTAAAAGAAAGAGTAGCTCAGTGGGAAGGCCCTTGGTTCAATTGCCCAGTACCACAAAAAAATCAAATGTTTATTTCTTATATTATTCCCTATTGTGAAACGAGAAATTTTAAAAAGAAAATGTCACTCAGAACAATAATACACACACACATACATACACACGCACTCACAAAAATGAAATTTAAAAAGAAGTAGCAAAAATAAAAGTGGCAAAGAAATTATTTGGTACCGTCACAGTACCCTTTTGGGTCCTCTGTGATTTTACAAATACACACATACAGTCACACCCACAGTGAATGGATAGATAGATAGATAGGTAGGTAGATAGATAGGTAGATATATAGATAGATAGGATGTGTCTGATAGTACTGAAATGGGCTAATAAATAGCTCTACATTCAGTGTCTGGTTCACAACTCCAGGTAACTACCTCCGCTCTGCCTGTTACCCTCACAGTGTTCACTGTGCCTGTGTTCGCCCTGGTGTCTTCCTATCGCAAGCCCCTAAAACTTTGCTTGGTACTCTTCTGCACACAGCCCATGTGAGCCAGGACAGAGAGGCTAAGAACAACCCACCTCCAACATCATGGCAGGAGCTGGATCACAAATACCTCAGCTGTCTTGTTTTGCAGGTAAGACACCTCCAAGGCACCCTGTACATTCAAGATTTGCAGGGAAATTTACCTGCAGTTGCCCACTGTGGAGATCTGTTCATTAGTATGTCCTACATACTTCCAGTTCTTATCTAACACGCCCTCGTTGGATCTTCTGGGATCAGTAAACTATTGAATTCAATGGCCTTTGTCTGATGGGACACATTTTGATAAAAGAAAAGAGTACATATGTCCTTCCCATATTTCTGAAAAATATTCTCATACAAACACACCCTAGATATCCCACACCTTTCTTCTCATATTCTTTCTGGACAACTTCCTCCTGAAATTCATTGTATAGGAATATTTCCAGTGATTCAGTGCTGATAAATAAACCAAGTTTTCTTTTTCTGAAGATATACATATTACATATTACTCCATTCTTAATTATATGACTATGAATTATATATGAATATATGAATAACATGTACTTCTATTGTATGTTGACATTTATCATTGTTATTGGGAAGTCTATTACTGGGCTACTTGGATAACTTTGGTTCTTTTAACATATTTCTTTATTTTTGACACTCTACAATTTTGCCATATTTTGTCTACTATATGTGTTTGTATGCAAGTGTATAGGTGTTTAATTTCTATATTACTTCACATCGTTGTGTTTATGTGTGTTACTAATTTTTTATTGTATGTATTTAAGGCCTGGCTCCCCTTTGAGATTAACTATAACTACAAAAAATGTTCTGAGTGTCTCATCTAGCATATCGAGCACCATACCATGTCACTATATCTTGATAGACATATAAATAATGAATTGATAACACAATAGCAAATTAACATAATATCACTTCATATTATTACATCTATTTTTTCTTTATTTCTTTGATTTTTGTGCTAAGAGTAACTAAAACCTATGCTCTTTCCAAATTAATAGTGTACAGTATAATATCCAACATTTTGACTACAGTCCTCGTGTATACATTAGCTATCTACATTTATCATTCTACATACCTGCAAACTTGTTACCCTTCGACCTGCATCTTCTCATCCCTGCATCGTGCCCTCCCACACCACAGGTGATCACAGTTTTACTCTATGTTCTTTGTTTGTGTGTATTAATTCTTTTTCCAGATTCCATATTGAAGTGATACCAGGCAATATTTTTCTTTCTATGCCTCATTTAGTAACTGACCATAATGATTTTTACCATCTCTGAATAATTCCATCTATTTCTCTTAAGTTCGTAAATTCTGCTTTTATCAATATTCAACAAGCTTTCGAACCTATTCATTGTCATTATTTTTATTTCTACAAGTCTGATTATTTTAAAATATGAATGGTGTTTTAAAAGTCTCTGGTTATTTTCTCATTTACAGATTTCACATTTAATTTTCTAAATTTTTTAAAATATGCATAATATATATATAATAGGTATGATGATTACAAAATCCAAAGTACGTAGGAGTTCTAGTACTGTAGCTTCCAATTCTCTTACGACTTATTTTCTCAATTTTTTTATAAATTTGTATTTGTATTCATACAGGACAGAAAACTCTAAAACAAAGATTTATAACTTGTTCTTCATAAGAACTTGCTGAATTTCTTTTATCCTTTCAGTTAATTTTCTGGCTCAAAGTTGCCTTGACCCTTCTGATAGTTTGAACTGAAAGCCCAAATTGTCAAAGTAGTTTATTTTGTTCCAGTCCCGGGGAGATTTGTTTGTCCCCTTCCTCTGTGAAAAGCAGGTCCTGAGAGATAGCGCCTTTATGGTCTGCTTTAGGGATGCTGGCATTGCGTACCTCCCTCCTGACCGAGTCTCTGCACGCTCACCCCAGGGCAGCTGGGATCCGGGCTTCTAAACTGCCACAGAGCAAAATGTTTCAGAGCAGCAGTGGCTTGGCCGCTGACTTTCACGAATGGCAGCCAGCTCTTTCTTCATTCATTGGCCCCTGAGATTATCCCGTGGTTTAGGTTTTGTTTGTATTAGTTTTTATTAGCAGATACTCTCACTAGGTCGCACAGTCTGCTCTCCAGGTGGGATCAAGTGAGCCTCAGTTTCCCAGGTGCTAGGAATAAAGACTAACCCCACAGTGGTGACTCTCCCCTGCCCATCCTGATTTGACCTTAACTACAATTATATAAAAAACGATGTTGGGTATCTCTTATCCAACACTTCAAGCATTTTGTACAAAGAGGGTTTCCAGTTAATCTAGACTGCCACATTGGTGGCATGTATACTTATGCATATAGATATAGATATAGGTATAGATATACACGACATATATTGGTTTTTAAGGAAAAAAACAGTGGCAGCATCAATTAAAAGCAAAACATAAATCTTCAAGTTATATTCATAGCATACCACTCCAAGGATATGACAGTTATCAAAATACGTGGCATCAGAAAATTATTTATACTTGAATTAGTTGTGTTTTGAAAATATTTTCAGATGAATAATGCTTTCATTTCAAATTGAGTTAGGAATCTATTACCTTTGATTGGTGATGGATTCTTTTCAAGAAACTGAAGTCTGGTTGTTCTCAAAGGAAATGGTTTTCCCACATCGAACTTCTTCACCAACTGTGATACAGTATTCCAGAGATGTTCATAATCTTTCATAATGGCACTTCCCAAATCCCAAGGTGGGCCTATAAAACAATTAAAAATACATGGTGTTAAAAGATATTTATACAACATAGAACTACACATTTTGACTCAATTCAGAAAGCTCTGAAATGCATTTTACATATGAAATTTTCAATGCGTTCCACACTGGACTGCAGATTTGAAAATTAATCTTGTTTTTTGTTTGATAACTAGGGATTAAAATTGCAACTGCAATAATAACAGATGGGAAATATTTTATTATTCTTTAAGATAATAGAAATATTATGCCACACATAACCTTATGTACAATAAAATTGAATTTAAAAATGTGATTTTTGAGATATGGAAAATTAGTAAAGAATCATAAATCTACACATGCCGAATCATTCCAATGCTTATAGTTAGGAAACATCTTAAATGTCAGAGAAGTTTTAATAGTAGTTATATTTCTCTGAAAATGTTCCCTTTCTCTTCAACTATTAAGAAATATCAGAGAAAATATTCTAAGAAAAAAATTCAAAAAAAGCGAAACAAATTACATTTATACACACACACATATATAATTTACTTTTGGAAAAAATTAAAATTTCTTAAATAATAGGAGTAAAGTGCTTACATTAATTAGAGAAATTTTATGAAGAGGCATTATTCATGCACACACAAAAGAACTTGAAATGTTAAAATTATCTCAAAATATCAAACACATAAACATATTTTTTCCAAAAATAACTTTGGAACAATACTAAGAAAAATATATTTTGAAAAACAATATTCATTCTGATTGCAACTAAGTAAAAATTACATATATAAATGAACAAACAATTGAAAAAAACAAAATAATTGCTGTATCTAAATATAGGGAAATTATTTTAAAATTTCAAATCCTTTACAGTGCTTATCTCTGGATTAAAGTATAATTATTATATAGCAAGGTCATACCATCTACATTTTCATTTTCATAATAAAAAGCAATATTCTTCAACAAAGGCTCATCACTTAAGTCAGAAAGATGAATAAAATTCAGATTCCAAAATTCCAAAACATTTAAATTACATAGGATGAAATATTCACACCACTTTTTCTGAAAAATTGAAAATAAAACAAAATTATTGACAATTTTCGTACTAGCAATAACATATAGATTGACTCTATGTATTTTCTATTCAAATCATAGAGCAAATAAGCAAGGCTGTTTCAACTCTTATTAATGTAAATCAGGCTGGATAATGATGAAACTTTATTCCTTAAAATATTAAAGCAAAAAATAAAATCAAAACTGAAGACAAAAATGAATTCAGTGTAGTGCTTTATCCTGAATCAGGGAAACCTGTAAACGACTCTAAAGGAATTCTCTTTCCTCACATGGTGGTCCACAGAGACAGTATTGCTTTTGTTTTTTTGTTTTGTGTTTTTTTGGTGCTGGGGATTGAACTCAGGGCCTTGTGCTTGCAAGGCAAGCGCTCTAACCACTGAGCTAAATCTGCAGCCCCTTACAGAGACAGTTTCAAAGCTACAGGTATAACTCTGCTTTCAGATGTGCCTCTGTTCGTTACTTGGCTTTCAATGGTTCCCAATTGTACTTTCCAATTAAGAAAGTATATTTTTTTCTCTCTCTTTTCTTACTGCATATCTTTTATTTCACACTTTATTTGTAGACTGAGTTTTTCATGTAAGAGAAACCACGCTATATTTAAGTTTATTTGTCTAATTTATTTCATTGGACATTATGGTCTCAAGGTGCATCCATTTCCTACAAATGACTCAAGTTTATCCTCTTGACAGCAGAGTAGTACTCCACTGTGTGTAAATACACATTTGATTTATCCATTCATCTGTTGATGGACATAGAGGCTGTTTTCAAGATTTAGCCTGGGTGTGCTATAAACCCGGGTATGCATACATCACTGTGGTGTGATCCCTTTAACTCTTTCGGGAAGATACCTAAAAGAGAAATACCTGTGTCAAATAGAATTTCTAGTTTTAGTTTTTTGAGGAATCTCCATACTGATTTTCATAGTGGTTGTACCAGTTACATTCCCACCAACAATAAAGAAACATTCCTTTTTTCCATATATATATGACGGCATTTTGTTGTTGGTTGATTTGTTCATGATAGCCAATCTTTCTGGAGTGAGGCAGAATCTCAGTGTTGTTTTTAATTTGCATTTCTCAAATGTCCAGCAATATTGAACATTTTCCATGTATTTTTTTCCATCTGTATTTCTTTTTTCATGTATTTTTTTGGCCATCTGTATTTCTTCATCTGAGAACATCAATTCACTCCAAGCGCCCATTTTTTTTTTTTTTTTTTGTGGTACCGGGGATCGAACTCAGGCCCTTGTGCTTGCAAGGCAAGCACTCTAATCACTGAGCTAAATCCCCAGCCCCCAAGCGCCCATTTTTTGACACAACATCCCCAGATCCTTCCATGGAGAATGAATGTCAAGGGTAATTTACTTAGTCTCTAATGCTATCAGCATTTACATGACTAAGGTAATAGTCACCGAATTTCCACAAGTCCACTGGTTTTCCTCTACAGTAAACCACATCTCGAACCAGGGAGATATTTTTTAAAGTGAAGGCGCCATTCATCAGTTTGTTCTCAACGTGTGACTGCACTATAGCTCTGCTCTCTAACAGGACAACAGGATCCTACATGATTTGTCCCTCATCCAACTTCATCAGTCTTCCATGTGCTCTCATTCTTCTTACAGTAGCAAAATCTCTCTTCCTTGGTCATGTCTTCCTCAGGACAATCCTGTGTGCTATTTTTTCTCTCTAAATCTAGTTTTTATTCTTTTTCCAGGCTGTTAATTCTTAATCAGCCTTCAGAATTTTGGTCACTTCGCTTATTGACAGAAAACAACCACTGAGGACTGGATTGAATCTTTTTATTATTAGATTCTATAGTTCCTCCGTCATAGTAATTGCTAACATTTAATATCCGCCTTCTCTGCAAACGGTAGCTCTCTGAAAGTCATTTTATTCTCACTCTATCCTCCAGATTAGCAAAATGCACATGCACTAGGTAAATATGGACAGGCTTCCGAACTGATTTGTTTAAAAAAAAAAAAAAAGAAAGAAAGAAAGAAAAGAAAAGAAAAACACTTTCCTGGAACATTTTGATTAGGTGTACCAAGATTCTTTTTTTTTTAAGTCCATGTCACTTAGTTCACTTAATACCATTTCTGGATATAAAGCCAAAATAAACAACCTTAAATTAAAAAGAAAAGGTTGCATTTAAGAAGAAAAGAACATTTATAATACAATCAAAGTTTTTTTTTATATTCAATGACAGAGAAATGGGTAAGCCCACTATGGTACTTCTATTAATAATGATGCCAAAAATGTTGTAAAATAAAATAGAAACACTGTGTGAAAAGAAAAAACAATGTGTGTTTATTCTATGAGGAACAACAGAAAAATCTAGTCATTTAGACCAAAGAAAATAAACCAAACAATTACCAGCTGCCAGCCATGATTTGAGTGGTGGGCCTCTGGATTTTTTTATTTGTCTTTGCTTTCTATTTTCCTAAGTCTCTGAATTTGCACTAGCTATCATCTTCAATGGACAAAAATAATATAATATGACACCCTGCAGCATAGAACACAGTGCTCACAAACATTCTCCTATAGTTGATAATGTAAAATCTTGAGCTTGACAGAGATTTAAAGAAAGAAAAATAGTTTTTTCCTTAGGTTGTGTGCCTACCACACCATTTGTTATTACTGGCAAACCTAGTTGCTGAAATTAGTCAAGTGATTCATTTGTGTCATTAATACTTTAAAGCCCCCAAAGGGCTAACACTGTTCCCATATCTATCTGCTTTGAAGGCTTTTGTGGCTTTTACACATCAAACAGTTGAAACAAAAACAGTAACTCAATGAAGAGTGTATTTACCATTCTAAAGAACATCTGAGTGTCCTTAATCCAATGGGAAGTGATGAATCTAGACCGAGCTCTCTGAGAAAGAGGTAGGTGGTGTAGAAAAACCGCACTGAGACAATACAGTCTGCACAAATCTTCTACATCCTCCAGGGTTAAGCAGGTACTTTTCACCTAAATAAAACAGAGAAGATGAGCCTGAGGCTAGCAGGCTAAGAAACTCCATAACAAGTGTGCAAAACCACAACAACTGATAGCCATGTTTTGCCACATAGGGATTATGAATATTCCTTCATTCTACACTTTTGTGACAATGATGTTCAGCATTTATACACATTTGAGATAAAGTAGAAAGCAACATTCAGTTTCGTACCATTTAACATATGATATTTCTCCAGGTATTAAGTCACACTTCACATGAGCTGATCAAGCAGCTAATGAAGTCAGAATCCCAGAGGACCCTGCACAGATGGATCCACCCAGTAAAAGACCTATTATGTTAAAAGCACCATGTTTTTTAAACTAATACTGTAAATTACTAGGATAAGAACCCCTGGATGGCACTGTATCTTAAAAACATGCCCAAGGACAAAAAACATAAAGACATGGACATATTTAACAAAATGAGGTAATATAAATCCTAGATTCTTTAGCATACATAAGGCCCCAAGCTCAATTCCCAGCACTAAAATAAACTGAAATAAAATAAAACTCTAGTGTTTTTTCCTATTCTTGAAGTTATGCATAAGGGGTAACCCTGAGTATCAAATGGAGAAAATATTAAATGAAAATTAATAAAATGTCAATAGTGGAGCGCATTCATGTTTCCCACAAAGTTATAATAGTTACACCTTTTTGTTTTTAGCTCTCTCTTCCGAGGCAGTGTCCTTTCTGCTTTCTAAGAAGTGATGGTACATTCCCAAAGACAGTGAGCATGAAGCAGCACAGAGGACTCGTCGAACGTCAGATCCTTTCGGCCAGACTCGCTTCAGCAGACATACAGTCTGATATGCCTGTGACACAAGCAAATCGTAGCATGCCATGGTATTGAGAAAAATAGTTTTATTTATAATTGATCTCACTAGAAGAAATCACACTGAATAGGTGGAGATGCATGATTACATAGAATTATAATTCTATACATAGAATTAAAAGTATAAGTGTATAAAGAGCTTGTACAAATCAGTAAAGACATACTCAAAATTTAAATAACACTATAAAGCTAGAAAGGAATGCAAATATTATAAAAACAGAAAAATGTTCAACCTCTTTAATAATAATTGTAAAAATCAGCATATGTTGACTTTCAAATTAACAAGTATTTTTAATGATAATAGGCAGAACTGAAAAACATGGTGTATTATTTATTTTATAGATTGCTAATCAGAGCATAAATAGATACAAATTTAAACGCAAAACTATTTGACAATACATGTAATTATAATTAAATACATTGATGCTTTTTGTTTGAGTATCAAGTTCTTGGAAGCTCTAGGGAGCTAGACTAAGTGAATAGTCCACACCATGTATCAAGATTTATGCACCAAAATGTTAATCAGGGAGTTATTTGTAAAAGTCAATTTTCAAAAAATTTAAGTCACCCACTGCAACTGGTGAGGCACACCTCTAGGTGTGTCTGAATGTGGGTGGGGTGTGGAGGTGTGGCCTTAGGGTCTCTGTCTGGTCCCTCGCCCTTCCACACTGACAGTAATCGCCTGGTTGGCTTCTCAGCTGAAGCTGCATTCTGCCAGGCCCTTCTGTCAGGTCTCTGCCTCGGGGTCAACAGTTCACAGACTGAACCCATGAACAAACTAAACCATTCCCCCCTTTAAATTGTGGGCATTGGATATCATGACACATAAGAAAGCTGACCAATACAGAAAACTAACCATTACTCAAAATCCAGAGGAGTCCCTCAAAAAAAACCTTAATAAATGTTACAGGACATTAAATAATCTTTAAAGTACATGACAAAGAATATTCTAAACAAAATCTAAAGACAACAAATAGGGAGAAAGTCCTCACAAAGTTGACCACAGACAAAAGGTTATTATTTGTAATATATAAAGAACAATTAAAAATCATACCAAAATCATGCAAAAATTAGTACAATCCTTCCAGAAAGAAATTTGGCAATATCTAACTAAAGTATATATTCACTTATCTTTTCACTCAGCAATCCCATTTCTAGAATCTATTCCAAAGATAAACTTGCAACAATACAAAAATCCATATGCATATGGTTATTCATTATAGCATTGATTACAATTGTAAAATATTAGAAACAACATAAATCCTAACTATAGGGGATCGGTCCAATAAATACAGCACATCCACAAAAGGACACATTATGCAGCTATATAGCACAATGAAGATATGTATAATCTGCTTCAAAAAGATTTCCAAGACATACTAAGTGCAAAAAGAAAAAAAAGAAGAGTATTAAAAAGTACCTATAATAGACTATCTTTCACCTAAAAATGAGGAAAAAGTGCAGGTATGTCTACTTTTTGTGGAAAAGAAATACAAGAAGAATAAACCCAAGACTACAGAGACAAGGTACCTCCCATCCTTATTTGAGAAAAAGATGACTATTACAGGGAAGTGGGACCAGAGCAGCAGGGTAAGAAGAAAGTGTCACTCCTTTGGGTACATATTTTTGTATATCTGACCTGTAGAGCCAGAATAATGTTTCATATACCTCTCACATACCTCCCGAAATAAACAGATAATTAAAAACCATCAGGATATGGGGGGAAGAGACTCAAAATGAAATGCAAACACTTACCAGTGAATTTAACTATGTCAACAGTAACATAACCACAACAAAGGAGATGGGCATGGAAAAAACTAACCTGAATACCTTCAAAAAACATTATAGGACTTGTTATTAATTGATTCTGGGAGGTGAGACAAAGAATACCAAAATCGAGAAGTATGAAATGAAGTATTTTGCCTAGAAGTACTGAGTTTGTGCGGCCCGTCAAGTCTGCCACTTCTAGCTTGCACAGTGACTACCAAACAAACAATGAGTATGGGGACAAAATTTTCATCAAACACCAAATTCATTGAGTTCCAAAGCAACTGAGTGCCAAGATATGACTATACTGAAATATTTTAAAATTGCAGAGAAAAGAACTGCACAAAAATGATAGTCTCCTCTGGCAATATGTTTCTCACATGATAAATGTAGGAATTCTAAAACTGCTTTATATCTATAATGTAATTGAACAAATAAGTAAATGTATTATAGATAAGTAAAGCTAAATTGCTCATAATTGGACAAAGAAATGACAAGCAAGAGGCTATAAAGTGGAACTAGATTAAAAGAGAATAGTATGAATGCATATTTGGTACAGATTGTACCAAAATGAAGCTATAAAGTGGAACTAGATTAAAAGAGAATAGTATGAATGCATATTTGATACAGATTGTCAAGTTAGTGAACATGCAGGTGGGTAGAAGATAATTAAAAATATAGACACATGTTTACAGTACACAGATATTTTCCTAGAGTCATCATGTTGCCCCAGTAGCTATGAACAAACATAGTTCCCAGATCTGAGCTTTTCAAACTTTTTAGAAAAGTGATAATTTCAGAGCTGGGGCAAGAAAATACAAGATGGGACCGAAACAACTTGGTCAAAAAGTAAGAGAGTACTCAAAAAAAAAATGAGGCTGGTAGAAGAATGCAGGTGCCAACATAAAGAAATCTCTAAAGCTCAAACCTGGAACAATGTGAGCAATGAAATAATTGTAATACTGGATTTTAGCTTACAAATCAAATGCTCATTACTCCCTACTGGCATAAAGAAAAGCTAAATAAGTAAATAAATGGCAGAACTAGGATAGTTCATTTTTAGGGTAGAATTCTATTTAATAAATGCAAAAGTAGAGAGTTAAATAGAAAATCATTGTAAGCCAAAAACATCAGTAACTATTACAGACAAGATTCACTGATAAATACTAAAATTAATCAGCAAAACTTTAAGAATAAACACAATTTGGATAGTCACAAAGCATTTCCCTCATGACATTTATTGCTAAAGGAAGATAATCACTTTATAAGGAAGGAGGCTCTCAAAGCCCCAGCCTTCGCAGAGTGAAGGCAGCACACCATTAGTGCTTTGCCCCCATGCACAGACCATGCAGCATTCATTCAACGATATTCTTGAGGAAAAAGCATCCCCTCTATCCAACCAGTACAGATCAGACGAGCCCAAAGCGAAGGAGGTTTTTTAAATAGTTACCAACATGCTTCAAAAATGTCAAGGTCATGAACGACAAGGAATGATAGAATTATCTCAGACTGGAAGAAACTAGAAAGGCCTTACAACAAATGAATGTGGTATCCTGGATATTATCCTGGGGAAAAAAAAAAAGGATATTGGTGGTAAAATAAGTGAAATTCAAGTAAGATGTGAGGCCGAGCTAATAGTATGATAGCAGTGGTAATTTCCAGGTTTTGATAAATTCGTCATGGTTACATAAGAAATTGACATCAAGAAAAACCAGGAAAAAAGTCATAGGAACCATAAACTATTTTTAAAACTTTTCTATAATTAAAAAAATCAAACAACAATTTTCTTTTCAATGAATCATTACCTCCTCCATCATATTTACTGATGTTAAATTTTTAAAAAGAGATGCTAGTGCTGAAACTCTTTTCTCTCTCAATTGTTTCAACAGGGTTTTATAAACACTCCAAACCATTTTTTCATTCTGAAAAAAAAAGTTAAAAAAAGGTAGGTAAACTGGTATTTAAGTATTTTTCAGCTGTAGAAAATCAGACACGTAAGATGTAATTGTTACAATATATTTCTACGTTTAAAAAATTACACTAATGTAATTGCTGACTACACCAAAGTAATCAGCAATGTTTTTAAAGCCTGTCGGACAGCACTATTTTCTCTTTGCTAGGTACATCTATTTTTTAACAGTTTCATGTAAGTATAAATAAAACAATACAAAATTAACTTATTTTAAATGTACGATACAATGGCTTTTACTAAATTCATCAAGTTGTGTAACCATCATCACAATATAATTCTAAGCCAGGGCAACACTCCCCCCAAAAGCAATGTACTTTATTATGACAAATTTCAAGCATACACACTAATAGCACGAAATCCCCACAGGTATCTATCACACCAACAACAGCCATTGCCAACATTTTTAGTTGTTGTCAAGTAGTACTCAAATGGATTAATAAAATATATCTCATTGCACTTTAATTCTATTTCAGATAGTCCTCAAACTGATTAATGAAACCTCTTTAAGGAGAATATTCAACAGAATCAGAAATACATTATTCCACCAGAAATGAAATCCTTCACTTAAGAAAAACTACTCCTTAGGAGGAATTGGGCAGGATGCTTGCTCATTTTATCCTGTTATGGCAACTTCTGGATCTCACTTAAAAAGCATCTTACAAACATCCTGTACTAAACAAAATACTACATTTGTGTTATTACTGTTATTTATTACAATTATTGTTATTATCATTCTTCCCTATCCCTCTGTTAGGCTTTTGATAATTCCCATAGAAAAGGTCAAAACAAAACTGAGTAATTTTTAAAATTTTGTAAAATGCTAGAAGAACATTGTCTTTCAGGTATAAATTACCTTCTTGATAAAATTCTGGTTCCTGTACAGGCTTGGCATAAAGTAGGCATAAAGTCGAAGAATAGCAGATGTTTGCCCAGAGAAAAGCACAACATTGACCCTCATTGACCAAGACTGAACAATTAAAAAGTTGAAAAGGTGTGTTTGCAGAGAGTTCAGGCCTTCATCTGCAACTATCAGGAAATATGGGTAATTCTCATCCAAAAACATCTTCCATTCCTTTGATAAGCATCCAGTAAATTGAGTACAAACATTAATGCTGGTATTTTTCTGAAGATGAAGAATTAAAGCAGTTCTCAAAGGAAGAAATTCAGGAAAGTTGAAATATGTATATTCAAAATCCTGTGAAGAGGAGATGGTAAACTGCATCATTTTGAAAGTTTCATTTAGGAGTTTACTGGGTTAAGACATCTTTAAAGAATTAAAAGAATAACATCCGATACAGTTTTGTTGTGTCATTTGGCAGGGGGATAAACCTTTAAGCTTTGACTGCCATTTCATACATATTTGCTATAAATCACAATTTGGGTTTAAAATATATATACCCTGTCAGCAAACACACAATACTCAGGATTTACCATACTTTCCCTTCCCATTCACTGATTCTTATCCTCTCTAATCTGATTTCAAAAAGAAAATGAACAGAAAATATGTAAAAAGCAAGGGGTGGATACAGATGATCCATCCTGGGAATGGAGGTGGCTCTCTTTTTTCTAGAAGATCGCTCCAGGTCATGGACACCTGCCTTCAGCCATATAGGTTTTTCTCAGAAGACTAAAGTCATGTGTGGAACCAAGGCCAGAATTGCTGGCTCATTAGGCCAGAATGTAGACATTAGGCCAGACATTAGGCCAAAATGCTGGCTCATTTTCAAAATATTGCTGGCAAGCAGTCAGCAATATTCTGAATGACAACAATCATGTGAAATGGAAAATGATTGAAGAGATTCATAACAAAGTCTTTGAATAGCTTATTACTTACCATTCAGAATAGGAATAGGAATGGGTAGTAAGGATTACACATAGCAGTATTTGAAATTGTTGAAATTGTATTAATTATACTCATAATAAGAAAACCAAATGTGATATTCTCTTGTAGATATTTACTACTGAGCAATAAATGCAAAGCAGGGTTGGCAAGTTTGCCTGGACTTAGATATATTTTATTTTGTGCTCAAGTAAATTTCCTGCTAAGTTTTGAAAACAGAAGTAGTTCTCAGAGTTAGAGGACTAGAACACAGAGAACAACTTGGTTCCTGCTGAGTTTTCTCACCTACCGGCATGGTTCAATGTATCTTTATAATGAAGTTCCTTCCTTGAAAATAAAAAGCAATAATAAACTGGTGTAATCATTTGTGAATATTAAGAGTTTGGGTAATTTTTTTTTCTCTATCTCTTCAAATTTTCTGAATTTTTAAAGATATATTTTACTCTGTAATAACAGAAACCTACTCACCAAATAATTTAAAGAATTTTGTTTTAGTCCTGAAACCATAAAAACAAACTCAACTGTCATGTTACCTGGAAGAAAACTATGGCAAATTGTCCTCCTTTATTAATAAGATCCATGAGATAGCGTTCAACCAGGTAGAAGAAATGGAGATTCTGTCCCTGCTGTAATAATTTCTCACATACGCATGTGACAAGTAATGAATCTCCATCAATCAGAAAAAATTCAGACTCAACAAAATCATTGAATAAACTGGAATATCTACAACAAAAAATAGAGTTAAAACATCGCACTTAGAGTTAAAATATCACATTTAAATAGAATAATGTCCAAAAAGAGCATTAGCGTTGTACTTATCATTTCAGCATTGTCATGAATAACTGAATTTTCTGAGTGTACCTAATTAGATAGATGGATAGACAGATAATGTATGTACTATACCTGTATGTATGTATATATTTTATATATATATATATAT
>PVJO010013742.1:0-50820 GCA_004026905.1 Hystrix cristata | reverse complement strand
CTGCCCGCGGCACGATCGGCGTGTGGGCGGGTCCAGAGACCCAATGGGTTAATATTTTAAACAAACTCTGATGCATCTATACCATGAAGTAATAGTCACAGAAAGAATTGCTGATGCATATAACTCGAATGAATCTCAGAGAATTATGTTACGGAAAAAAGGAAATCCCAAAACATTATATATAGTATGGTGTCATTTATACATTCTAGAATGTCTAGAATGGTGACATTCTAGAAATGAGAAAAGAACTGCAGAAATGGAGAACAACTGATTAGTGATTTCCAGGGAGTGAGAATGAGAGAGAAGCAAATGTGGCCATGAAAGGGCACTCTGAGGGATCCCTGTAGTGATGGAAATATTCTGTATCTTGGCAATACGAATTTTATTATCTTGGTTGTGATACTGGACTGTAATTATGCAAGATGTTACCACTGGGGAAATCTGGTTAAAGAGTATAGTAATCTCTCTGTACAGTTTTTGGAACAGCCTATGAATTTAAATTGTCTAAAAATGAGAGTTTAGCTTTATTTAAAAATTATAGTTAACAGTAAAAGAGATGATAGAAAATTTTAAATAAAATTTTCCAGTCTTATCTATCAGAGGCTACTTATTATAGACCAAATAAAGCACAACAGGCTTAAGGGCAATATAGTATGTGGTAGACTTATTGTAGTCAACTTGAGCAGGAACGCCCAGCTGGACTGAGTCCGTGCGGTTCTGGGCGTAGAGGATCCACCTGAGGATTGTTGCGACACAGCATGAAGGAGAACAGGAGCAGAAGGTAGCAGCTGGCTGTTTCCCAGGAGAAGCTCTGTTGTGGCTGGTTCTCCTGAAAGGAACTTGGCAGTTTTCATCACAGAAGGAGCTCGGGGTCTTGCTGTCATTGAGGATGGCTGCCGTTAGCTTCAGGGGAGCTCTGCTCTTCATCTCTGCTGCCAGCATCGTAACCTGGTTCCAGTATAGATTTCTTCAGCCTCCTAGTGCAAGGATGGACTTACATGAGACACTGCTGTGGGCTCCCCGCCCTTGATTGGATTTTTCAGGTCTCCAGTGCAAGAAGTTCTGCACTCTTCCTGCATTTGGCTTGTGTGTGTGAATGCTGTAACTTGGACTTGTCCTGCATTAAATCTGTTCTCTTACAAACCACTGACTCTAGAAAAGTAACTACTATACAGTAATAGAATATATAATGCTCATAATAATGATTCTAGGGCAAGAATAAAGGATCAAAACACACATAAAATCTGTATAAAAGATCACTAAAATGTACATATTTTAGAAAGATTTACAATCAAATTGTAAAACAGTTTTCATAACCTGTAAGTATTCCATTTCTGAGTTTTCTTCATGTACTGCCTATATAATTGATCCTGACTGCTACTGACTTTATCTACTCAATCCCAACTTGCTTAGTTCACAATAGCTTTCCATTATTTGTTAGCCATTTATCCTTGCAGTTTATCTTCATACCCTTTTGCTAAAACGAGGTAAAATATAAAGCTGTTCATAAAATTTCTCTATTAGATACTCCTGCACTAGTATCTAAGAATAACTTCTTTGGAATCTATCTCAGGATAAATTCTTTCTCTAGATTGGTACCAAAGTGATTTCATGAAATGTCTCCTACCAATGTTACAGGTTCATCTCCTAATACTCTTCCACATTTTCGAGTACATCAGACATATACAACTTGTCTCATATTTTATAACATTAGGCTTTTCACGTATTGTTCTTTCTGCATAAAACATCTTTCTTTTTCACATCCTCTGGCTAACTCATAGTTAATTAGTAAGACTACTTTTCCAGGAATTTTCCTTTGTTCTGAAGTTTATGAGATGTGCTTTCATAGTGCCTCATAGGTGACCTTATCATAGTATTTGTTGCATAGCACTTCCATCTTCCATTAGTTCTCATTTAGTAATCTGAGGGCAGGAAATCACACCATTCATTTGTCTTCCAGAAATAAAATCTTGGAGTTTCCTAGTAAAAGTTATTTGAGTGAATAAATGACCACCATCTTCAAAAACATTATAAAAGGTTAAAGATAACTTCTAAATAATCTAATTTTCTTTAATATTTTATGGGTGTGTTACTTATGAATATTTAAGCCTATCAGTATTTAAAATTATTCGAATCTATTTTTTAGTTATACTATATATTGATATATGCAGTTTCAATGAATGTAACTTTTTATTTAAAGTATAATTCCTTCATATTTATGAGTACTTTTTTCATGCTTCATGGTAAACTCCAAACTCCATCATTCTCACAAGCTGATAATGTAACCATTTCATGCTTCATGTTCACTCTGTAATTAATTGCATTGATTATCCACATAACTTCTGCTTTCAGAATATTTAACCATTTTTATGGTAGATTTTAGTGACTCCTCCAAAGTGCTTGCCCATTATCTGTTAATTGGCTGTCTTTCTCCCTCTTTGGGTAATTTTTCTAATTTGGTTTTTGTCTTGCTTATGCTTCCAGTTGGTTATATTGTATTTTGTCATATCATCTGAACTTTTAAATCTATGTGCTTACATTATAGTGTTTCAAAGTTACCTAAAGTCTCTTTTTGGTCTCCTTCTTAAAAATCTATTTCAATATCTCTTCCTCATGAGATTGCTATTAAGTCAGATTACTGCTATTTCCTGAAGTGTAAAAGAATAAACAAATTCTTCTCCTGACATAATGAATGTTGACTCATTGGTATTCAATTAAGTATGCAAGTGGAGTGAATAAATTCCCAGTCACTTACTTATCTGAAGGTAATTCTAAGTAGTGGACTAAAAACAGTAGAGGAGAAAAAGTTAGTTTATTTCCTCTCTGTGTGTGCATGTATGTGTTTAAAACTGCTTGGTCTAAAAAACAGCATATTAGAAAGTTCTTTTAGAATGTACTCTACCAAATTAACAATATTAAAAAAAGGAACAAGGTAGAAGGAGAGAAACTGTGGCTCAACTCCTAAGAGCAATAAAATAAAGGTCGAGGATGCCAGTTATGTAACAGGGCCAAAAGTAACCAGTACCTCTTGGAGCAGGAAGATTAAGGGATAAGATCTCTGGAGGGAAACAGAGGAGACTATTGTGTAGATACTGAGAGAAAGAACAGAAAACTTGTAAATGGAATAAAAGCAATATAATGCAAGAAAAATATTGACAGTTGTTCAAGAATGCGCTATATAAGAAAATAAATGTGTGCTTTTTAAGAAATTAATGGAAATAAACACAGCATTTGATGCTAGGAACATTTTCCTTTGACTACTGATGGATATACATACTAGTAATGTCAAAATACAACTGACAAATGGCAAAAGGAAACTGTCTTTATCTGAAGAAAAAAATATTTTAACTTTTATGAGCACAATCCATGTAGACAGTATAAACTTGAAAATCTATAATTGCCTTTATTGAATACCCACCATGTGCCTTTTACAAGCATTAGGATTCAAAAGGTAGGACAAAAGCAAAAATATATACATACAAAACAGAAATAAGCTGTATTAAGTGATTTTAACTATGTTGGACAAAGAAAAGGTTAATCTAAAGAGAAAGGTGGGGCCAGAAAAAAATTACAGGTAAACAATTTTGTATTCCCCAAATGGGATTTGCAGCGTATGCCCAATGATGTAGTTAATACACTCTTGGGATTTTCCGCTATTCTTATATGGTACAAATATGGATAAAATATTAAAGACAACAATAGGAAATCGCATAACTGCTGTCTTTAAACACCAACAAATAAAAAATCTTAAAAAATGCTAAGCAGTAATTGGATAGTTTATATTTTCACTTTATAATTTACACAAAAAAGCTTTATGATTGCAAGAATAACTTGGGACAGGTGAGAGACTGCTTCATGGGCTCCTGCAGGCCATGCCCCCCACCCAAGTGACTGTACGGCTGGCCCTCTGCCTGCCCATGCACTGGTGAGGTCTAAATCCATTAACATGCATAAAATCTAGGACTCGACACTGGTGACACTATTTTCTGCTCGTCTCCCTCCCCTTTTCCTTTCTCTTCTTTCTTTTCTTTTCTTTTTTTCTTTTTTTAGCTTTTCTTCGTTACTTTCTTTATTCTTCCCCTTTTCCAAGCCACCAATACCAAGTAGAGCCAACCATGACCTTGTTACTGAAGATAGTCCTGGAGACATAAGGGTCTTAAGAGCCAAGAAATGCATATACCTAGCAGAAACTGTAAGAACAGACATTTCCTAGGAGAACACTAATACCTATCTTAACATAACCTCCCACAAACAAAATATAAAATCAACACGGAGAACAACCTAAAAGGGGTAAACTACATATGTATACAAAGAAAATGACAAGACATCACAACCCCAGATCCCCAGCTCACCCAGAACAAACACAGACGACACTGATATAGAGGAAATCAGAAGACATCCAAGCAAACTCTCAGATATGATAGCAGCAGAAGTTGAAAAGCAGACAGGCATGGCTATAGAGATCAGACTAGAAATAATTGTCCAAGTCAAAAAAGAGATGACAAACAAAATGAAAGACCTGTTTAGTGAGTTCAGGGTAGACACATTAAAAAAAAAAAAAACAGAGGAGCTAAGAAAAACGATGGAAAACTTGAACATTGTACTTAGCAAAGAAATGCAACCCATGAAACAGATCCAAACAGATATCCAAGAAATCAAAAACTTGCTGGAAAGTATACACAGTTGATTGAATGAGAGCAAAGATAGAATATTAGACCTAGAAGACAGGTCAGCAATTAGTGACAATGAAAATAAAGACCTCTTAAAAATAGCTAGAGTATCTGAAAAATCACTACAACAGCTATAAGATGATGCAAAGAAGAACCATATAAGAGTGATAGGAGTGAATGAAAAAGCAGGAGACAATGCTAAGGATCTAAAAAGATTATTTACAGAAGTAATGACAGAAAATTTCCCAAGCATGAGAAAAGAACTTGATATATAGATAAATGAGGCATCTAGAATCCCAATTATCCATAACCAAAATAAATCTACACCAAGACATATAATAATCAAGATTCCAGAAATTCAGCAAAAGAACAGAATACTGAAAATTATTAGAGGAAAAAAAAATCACCTATAAAGGTAAACCCATCAGAATCACAGTGGATTTCTCTACACAAACCCTTAAATCAAGGAATGCCTGGAGCAAAGTATTTCAAGACTTAAAAGAAAACAATCTCCAACACAGACTGATGTACCTGGCCAAACTATCTTTCAAATTCAACAATGAAATAAGATACTTCCATGACAAAGAACAACTGAAAAAAATTTATGACCTTCAAACCGCCTCTACAAAATATCTTGAAGGAGATCTTGGAAAAGGAAAAAGTTAACTATAATTACTAGGACACTAATAAAAACCCACCAGATAAGACAAGCAGTTGAACTGAGATGAAACACAGAACCAACAATAGAAAAGATAAAGTGAGAAAGATGAGTCAACTCATAACAGCTGTAATCATCAATGTAAATGGGCTCAACTCACCAATCAAAAGAAACAGGCAAGCAGAATGGACCAAGAAAGAAAATCCAGCAATATGCTGCATACAAGAAAAACATTTAACCCAAAAAGAAATACATAGATTGAAATTCAAAGGATGGAAAACAGTATTTCATGCAACAGGAACCCAGAAAAAAGCAGGGGTAGCTATCCTAATCTCAGACAACGTAAATTTCAAACCAAGACTAATCAAGAGGGACACAGATGGCCTTTACATACTTCTCAAGGGAAAACTCCAAGAGGAAGAAACAACAATCATTAATATTTATGTGCCAAATTTTGGTGCACCTAAATACATAAAATTAATATTAAGGGACATGAAAGATCAAATAAACACTAACACAATTACAAAGGGAGACTTTAATATCCCACCATCACAAATAGACAGATCAACTAGACAGAAAATTAACAAAGAAATACCAGAACTGACTCAACTCTGTGAACAAATGGACTTAGCAGATGTCTACAGTGTGTTCCAACGTACAACAGCAGAATACACATTCTTCTCAGCTGCACACAGGTCGTTCTCCAAAATAGACCACATACTAGCTCATAAAGGATACTTAAGTAAATGTAAGGGAATTGAAATTATCCCATGCATACTATTGGACCATAGTGCAAAGAAATTAGAATTCCACAGTGCAATGAAACTAGAATTCAATGGCAACAGAAACAAAAAAAACCACATAAATACATGGAAAGTAAGTAACAACCTTCTGAATAACAGCTGGGTCACAGAAGAAATTAAGCAATTTATACAGTTAAATGATAATGACTATATAACATACTGTAACCTATGGGATACAATGAAAGCAGTGCTACAGGGGAAGTTTATCGCATTGAACTCTCACATCAAGAAGACAGAAAGAGCTCAAATAAACAACTTAATGTTGAACCTCAAATACCTAGAAAAAGAACAAATCAAACCCAAAGCTCATACAAGTGAGGAAATTATTAAGATCAGAGCTGAATTCAATGCAACTGAGACCAAGAAAACAATACAAAGAATCAATGAATCAAAGAGTTGGTTCTTTGAAAGACTAAACAAAACAGACAAACCCCTATCCAACATTATCAAAAAAAGGAAAGAACAGACCCAAATTCACACAATAAAAAATGAAAGGGCTGAAGTCACAACTGACCCGTCAGAAATGCAAAGGATCATCAACACCTACTTCAAGAACCTATACTTAAACAAAATGGAAAGCATGGAAGAAATGGACAGATTCTTAGAAACATATGAATTACCAAAACTAAACCAAGAAGAGATAAAAACACTAAATAACCCAGTATCAGCCATTGAAATTGAAGAGGTAATTAAAAACCCACCAACAAAGAAAAGCCCAGGTCCTGACAGTTTCACAGCCAAATTCTACAAGAAATTCAGAGATGATCTAATACCACTATTCCTCAAACTCTTTAATGAAACTGAAAAGGAAGCAGTACTTCCAAAATCATTCCTGGAAGCAAGCATTACCCTGATACTAAAACCAGAAAAGGATCCAACTGAAAAAGAGAACTACAGGCCAATCTCCCTAATGAATATAGATGCAAAAATTCTCAACAAGATACTAGCCAACAGAGTGCAACAAATTATTAAGAAAATTATACAGTACGACCAAGTAGGATTCATCCCAGGGATGCAGGGATGATATGCAAATCAATATAGTCAAAGACAAAAATCACATGATCATCTCAATAGATGCAGAAAAAGCATTCGACAAAATCCAACACTCCATTCATGATAAAAACACTACAGTAAAATTAGGAATAGATGGTGTATATCTAAATCTGATAAAAGCCATATATGACAAACCAACGGCCAACATCACACTAAATGGTCAGAAACTGGAAGCTTTCACACTAAAATCTGGAACAAGACAAGGTTGCCCACTATCACCACTATTATTCAACATAGTTCTAGAAACATTAGCCAGAGCAATTAGACAAGAGAAAGAAATAAAAGGAATAAAGATAGGAAAGGAAGAAGTTAAACTATCATTACTTGTGGATGACATGATACTCTACATGGAAGACCCAAAAAACTCCACCAAAAAACTTCTAGATTTAATAACCAAATTCAGTTTCATTGCCAGATACAAAGTCAACACCCAAATGTCAATAGCACTCCTACACACAAACAATAAACCCACTGAGAAAGAAATAACAGAAGATATACCTTGTACAAATGCACACACACACAAAATAAAATACTTAGGAATCTATCTAACAAATGAAGTAAAAGATCTTTATATCAAAAACTACAGCACTGTAAAAAAGGAAATTGAAATGGATATCAGAAAATGGAAAGATATCCCATGTTCCTGGGTAGGAAGAACCAACATAGTGAAAATGGCCATACTCCCTAAATTACTCTACAGATTTAATGCAATTCCAATCAAGATACCACTAACATACTTCAAAGAATTAGAAAAGACAATTATGAATTTCATCTGGAACCAGAAGAGACCAAGAATAGCAAAAACAATCCTAAGCAACAGGGGAAGGCAGGGGTTATCAGAGTCCCTGACCTAAAATTATACTATAAAGTTACAGTGATGAAAACAGTATGGTACTGGCAAAAAGACAGACCTGATGATCAGTGGCATAGACTAGAGAATGCAGAAACACTCCAAAAACACTCAAATAGCTCATCTTCGACAAAGGAGCCAAAAACCCTCACTGGAAGAAAGATAGCCTCTTTAACAAATGGTGCTGGAAAAATTGGCTTGCCACATGCCGAAAACTAAAACTAGATACATGTCTTTCATCATGTACTAAACTAAAATTGAAGTAGGTCAAAGATCTAAACCTTAAAACAGAAACACTCAATTTACTGGAGAATAGAACAGGAAAAACCCTTGAAGACATAGGGGTAGGGAAAAAATTTATGAACAGAACCCAGACTGCACAGGAAACAATATAAAGAATCGGTGCTTGGGACCATATGCTATTAAAAAGCTTTTGCACAGCAAAAGAAATCACCAATAGAGCAGGGCGAAAACCCACAGACTGGGAAAAAATTTTTGCAGCTATCCATCAGACAAAGGTCTAACATCGAGAATATACAAAGAACTCAAAACAATCAAACCTCCCTAATTTAAAGACCCAATCCAAAAATGGGCAACTGAAATGAATAAACATTTCTCAGATGAAGAAATAAAAATGGCAAATAAATATATGAAAAAGTGTTCAGCATCACTAGTTATTTGAGAGATGCAAATCAAAACAGCATTAAGATTCCATCTCACTCCAGAAAGAACTGCGTTTATGAAAAAAATCAACCAATGACAAATGCTGGTAGGGCTGTGGGGAAAAAGGAACCCTCCTCCACTGTTGGTGGAAATGGTTCAGCCACTGTGGAAATCAATATGGAGATTCCTCAAAAAACAACTAGAGGTTCCATTTGATCTAGTTATTCCCTTACTGGGGATCTTCCCAGAAGTAAAATCATCATATCACAGGGATATATGCACAACCATGTTCACAGCAACACAATTTGTAATAGCTCAGTCTTGAAAACAACCTAAATGCCCAACAACCAATGAATGGCTAAAGAAAATGTGATTTTTCTACATAATAGAGTACTACACTGCCATAAAAAAGGATAAAGTGGAGTCATTTGTATGTAAATGGATGTTCCTTGAGAACATACTACTAAGTGAAATAAATCAGACACTCATGAGTACACATCAAATTGTTTCTCTGATATGAGAAACCAAAACTGTAAATAAGCACAAAGAGGTGGAATAGATGTAACAGGAAGATAATATACAAAGGAGGGGAGAATTAGAAAGAAAGAAGGGGGAAAAGTAGGAAGGGAAAAAAAGAAAGAAAAGGGAAAGGGAAATCACAGAAAAATATGAATAAACCTGCTGTAAATAGGGAAGCAGGGAACAGAAGGGAGGGGTGGGGAAGAGGGGGGAAACCAAGATGCATCATGTACAGGTACAAAATAAATGTGATGAATGTGATCATTATATGCACAATGTACCAATACATATTCTTGATTAAAAAAAAACTTTATGCGGGGCAGTCATTTATAAAATTGCATTTGCCACATTTCTACCATGATTTCTATTTCTTCCTATTTTTGTAATTGAATGAATGACGGAGGCAACATAGAAAAATTATGTAAGGTGAATAGTAAATTAAAACCAAATTACATTATTATAAATGAAGTAATAATAGCTCATCTTTCATAAAAAAGAAGACAAGACATTTTACAGTCATGTTAAAGAGTGCATATGATACTATAATAAGCTGTTTTCTGACAAGAAAAGAATGCTGTGGTCATAACTCTGAACTCGAAAATATACCACTATCTTTGTACATTAGGCAGAAAAACAAAAATAAAATTTCCAATGCTACGAGAATCTTGATCAGTGTTTTATACATAAAATATGTCTTATGTTCATAAAATGCTACAAAGTAGAGAAACTATTAATTTATATTGACTAGCAATTTCTACCCTCCTGAATAAAATAGTTTACTTACTTTTTTCTCCGATTTGACTCCACAAAATATTTACGTGCTTGATTTCGACACATTTTTTGTTGCTGCAGTAATATTTGACGTTCTTCTTCTAAATTTTTTTCTAGATGGATTTTCATATCTCTAAAGATAGCATTAAGTTAAGAACAAGTTTATGTTTTTAGTGGGTGTCAGAACTATCTGAAAATTATACCTTCACACAAATGATATAATGATGTTTTTGCTGAACAAAACATGCTGAACTAACACATGGTAGTGTTAGTATATGACCAGAAGATGTTTCATATAAAAAATATGACTTGGTATTAGAATTTAAGATATATCTCAGTTTCTTTGGGGGAAAATAATTTTTTTTAGAAATTATGAGCCCAGAAAAGGATATCTGAGTACTTACTAACAAGTTGCCTTCTGAGGCATGTATATAAGAAAATGAAAGGAGGTTATATTTCACTAATAGAAAGTAGATACAGTGCATGTTTCAATAGATCATTCATAAAAACAATATTCAAATATTTAAAAATCAAATAGAAATATAATTGGAATGTTTGGGAATATAGTTATTCCTGATTTACACAGATTATTAAAAAACCACTCAACTACGCGCAGTCATCTGTTTATCCAGAAGTTTTCTAGAGAAGAAATGGAATATTCTGCTTATCCTAATCATCCATTCATTTGAAATTATATATAATTAAACTTTACTTAAATAAATTGTACGATATGTTTAATTAGATTCATCAAATTATTTGTTTTGACAGTTATTATTAAATATTTTAATCAAATTTGTCACAGTACTGTTCTATTTTTTCATGATTTTGAATTTAAAAAATGGCTGCTGGAAGTACCATTCAATTATTCAGTGCCTCATCATTGGATGTAGATGCATGTTAAGTTACACTGAAATTAGATTACAAAGTATGCCCACTTATTTTTTAAAAAATAGCCGTTTAAAACTTTTTTCCCAACAATTGAGGTCTAAACTTCTATGAGATCCATTTAATTAATGTCATGAATTGGTTTTGAATGGTAATACAGAATACAAGAAATATATTCAACAAATTATGCTATACTGGTTTGTAAACTCAAAATGTTAATTTCAGGATTCTATGGTACTTCCACATCAATATTACAAAGAAACTATTAAATATCTTGAAAAAATCATATTCAAACAACATTTTTGGTTGTTTGAATTTTTGTTAATGGGAACGTACTTGTTTTCAATTACATTGCTATTTAACTGTCTTTCTACCATAGGCCAGAATTCATTTCACCTTTTGTTTGTTTTTTGAGACAGGATCTTGCTGTGTAGTTCAGGCTGGTTTTGAACTCACAGCAATGGTTCTGCCTTAGCCTCCCAAATGCTGGGATTACAGGTGTGCGCCACCACGCCCAGCCTCAACTTGATTTTGTTTTGTTTTGTTTTGTTTTGTTTTGTTTTTGGTGCTGGGGATTGAACTCAGGGCCTTGTGCTTGTTAGGCAAGCACTCTAACCACTGAGCTAAATCCCCAGCCCCTCACCTTCATTTTAAAATAAAATTTTGTACTACCTCAAAACAAACACTCGCATACATGACATCTTTACTGAAAGGTGTCTTTTGATAGATTTATAAGACTGAGACAAAAAGGGAAGGAAATTTGGTTCTTGGCTAGCACAGAAATAGCTACAGATATCTTCTTCTCAAATATAATCCTCTTTTAGGAGCCAGACTTCAACAAATGGTTAGCTACCAAACGCCATAATTCAGTGGTAAAGAACAATGGGACTTTCATCTTTCAAGGGACACAGGAGAACACAATGGGTGTGGCAGGGACAAATCGCTTTGGGTCGAGGGAGAGGCATGGGAATCTAAACCACAAGTGGAGACAATTCTGTTCAACACGTTTGAAATCTTATCACGAGAGGATAAAGAAAATCACAAATGTAATGTTTGTAAGGTTTTGACAACTACATATTTTAAAATTTAATAGAATGACTCTGCTACATACAATATATATAAAATAATTCTTGCCTGCTGAGTTATAAAGAATGCTGTTGCCTTTGCATCTTTTCAAACGGTATTAAAGTTTAAAAATATTAAATAGATGGTTAACTTTGGATTTTTACAAGCTGTACCATAAATAAAATACATTTTCATAAGAAACCTTCTTAAACATTTGTCCAAACGGAAGGATTTTGATGTACTTAATATTAACAAAAAAGAATACTATTAATATTCATCTCCAAATTTAGCCTTTCTCTAATTAGGTTGTTTAAAACATATTACCATCACAAATAACTATGTACCACACAACTTATTCTCTTGCCAAGTCTATTAAAGTTATCTTCTCTTTCATCTTTATGTTCCTCCTCCTTTTCACTTCCCTGGCTTGGGCACCCTAAACACATTGCCCACACTACTTTGGTACTCTCCTGACACATTTCCTTACTCCTAAAATGATGGTCCTCTTGGTGAACTTCCACAACGCCAGTTACATGCAAATCTGATTTTGTTATGCTTTGTTGTTCTCCAAAAGCACCTATTATCTTCATGATACAGCTCAAATTCTTGGGCTTGTATTTATACAGCAATCTATAACCTGGTCTGTTTTTTCAACTTCATTTCTCAACATTTATGGTTCTTACAATATAGTAACGGCTCAATAAAAGCTTACTAAAGGATTTCACTGGAGAAAATTCTCTGAAGTAGAATTAGCAGGATGAAAGATTCCTAGCTTTTAGTGCATTAGTGAAAAACTGGGCTTCTCAAGGGGTTAAACAAATTTATATGCACTTAGAAATACAAGTTTCAAAACCTCATGAGCATATGATAGGATTTTTTTTTTGTAACACAGGATGCAAAACTATGTTTTATCATTTGAACACTAGCAAAATAGAGTATTTTCTATGCTGAGTACTAATTTTAATTTTTCTCTTTGGAAAATCATTAATTTAGGCCAATGGTCATTTACCTATTGAGAAACTGATTTCTAAAAAATTCAATTTCGGTAAGTTCAATATAGGTAGAATACTGTAGATATTCTTTATCAATTAATGCTAGTATTTCCTCCAGATATTTCAAGTTTTATTTGATTATACAATTTCTCCTTAAAGTTTTAAATTAATGTTATCTTGGAATATTTTTCCTTGGAAATTACTTCTTCCCTTTAAAAGGTACAGTTACCATATGTTCAAACAATGAAAAATGTGAAACTGTTTTTTGACACTTTTCTTTTACAACTTTATGTTTATACGTATCCTTTTTGGGAGCTCAAATTTATTTCGGAATGTAGAATAAAATATGACTCAAGGTAAAGATCGTGACTATGGACTATGCATTTTTAGAGTTCTGAATAAGAAACAGATATTAGAATACAGCTAAAAAAGATCTTTTGATCAAAAGATTTGTTAGTGTACTCAATTTTAAGGATTGTCAAGAACTGAACATATCTGTAGGCTAAAGAAAGAAGGCCATTAAGAGAAATTGAAAGTTAATTATAAGAGAGATGTAATAGTTTGTATTCCTGAGCTACTGAAGAAAAGGAAAATGGATAGAAATAAGGATACACACACACATTCACTTTCTACAATAAAAGTGCTATTTTATCATTGAACATGGAAAAGAAAGACAAGTGGATGACAGTGTGTGCATAGGTATTGTTTGTTGGGAGGGAACTGAAGGAGTTAACAGCATCTATGTTTTATGAATTGGTAAGATAATCTACTCAGAATGATGCCAAGAAGAAGAGATTACCTTGTCCCTGTTTAGGTGAAGCTGGGAATCTTCTGTGGTACCATCTGTACTGTTCTGTGATTTCTCCCTGCCAACATTTTTATTATTCACATGAAGGAGTAGAGAAGAGGGACTATAGTAGCTTCTGAATGGTTTAAGCAGAACAGGGTTATAAAGAACCAAGGATGTTGGTGAGAAGACACATCTAAAGAAAAAAGATTTGGGTATAAAATGGGTAAGAAAGAGAGGCAAGATGTTAGGATAAAATGGGTCCAAATTTGATATTTGTGAGAAAAAGATACATAGTATGAAGATAGAATCTCTTCTTTTTCTTAATAAACTTTATTTGTATTTGGATTCTAAAGACTGAAATGTAGAAATTCAGTTAATTTTAATCAGATGAACTTTAGAAAGTTTCATTCTTTTGTAGTCTTTAGAATTAGGAAATTCTAACTCCAGTAAGAAAACTTCTTCAACAAAAAAGATAGCCCCTGAGTACTGCATTCACATTCGGAGAATACAACTAAAATTTTTATCAAGACATGCTTTTTAAAAGACTCTCTGAAAAAAAAAAGACTCTGATTCTTTTACTTGTTACCTTTCTTCCATGTAGTCATTCACTTAGTAAATTTGAGCACCTTCTCTGTAGTAGAAATTCAATGGGAAACACTACAAAAACTAAGAACATCCAAAACAATATTTACAAAAGGTGCTTTAGTGTTTCTTCAAGTAGAAAACATTCTTTATTTAGTGCCAGTTTATTTATTATGTTCAAACTCCCTTCTTAACAATTAATATATTATATAAAATTATGTAATACTAGCAAAATATATTTAAGCCAGCAAATAAACACACACATGCACACATACATACAAGGTTGTCAGATTTTATCAATGACTCTTGATCATTTACTGAAATCACTTACAACTTGATTACTTTTAAATATATAGTCTTTATATTTTATTAATGGATTTCTCTATAGGAATCTATCATTATAATTGTGGAATAAATTCTTTTTGATTATGTTCCTTTGATATATTGCAGAATTCTATTTATAATTTTTTTTAGCTATTTGTATCTATGTTCATATCATATAAATTAAGAAAATGGAACTTTATGACCATTTCATTAATGAAAATGACAGAATGATATATGCTTTGTCAATGAGCCATTTATAATGCTTCCCTATATTCTCATTTGGAGATAAACTAAATAGAAAGAATCACACTCATACAGAATGCAATCCTATTTATTTCAGAGTACCTTCCTGAGAGAACAACTGAGGGGAGCAGCAAGGGTGACAGACAAATGGAACCTGCTTAATAATGAATAGATGAGAGGAGCTAGAAGTTGCTATTGCAGAGTACTGTTCTGAGAACTTGGCCAAAGAAATAAGAAAGGACGGAAGCACGAAGAAAACAGATCAGAGGTGAAACTCTGTACATACCTGTCTTCTTCAGTGGATCTGTATCCCTAGAACCTACAATAGTTTACCAAAGACCAAACAATACAAATTGTTCGATGGTTTGGTATAAAGTATCCCAGAAGAAGTTGGAGACAATGGGGATAAAAAAACCAGGACGGAACGGGGGGTGGGGTGGGAAGGTTAACTCGGAAAGAGAAGACACTCCATTCTCTGAGAACAGTGAAGATGATTACGCCACATCATCACTGCCAAAGTCCTTTGAGAATACAAAGGTGACATCTTAATTATTATAACATGGTCTAAAGGAATAAACATGGTTGATTTATTTTGTCAACAAAACTCTTTCACTTTTTCAATTTTCTACAGTGTGACAAACAGCAACATCAAAGGTGGGCTCAATCATTTCCTAGGGAAAAATTAGAAATAATTTAGATCCTGGAGGTTCATTTCCTCCTGCTATCCCTCTAATAACAGACTGGGCAGAGACAGAAAACAAAACAAATGACCAAATTGTGCTAGAGTTTAGCACCTCTGGTAAATGGATCGGGGACGTGCTAGACTGACTGTTAAAACAGATTTTCAGACTAGCAAAACATTTTATTTGTACAAATTCTCTAAGTAGCATGATTAATCAGAAAGTGGCAAATATGCAAGTAAGGGACATAACGGCATAATCGTACAAGGCAAAAAAACTTCCCCACAGAATACACATCACATTTACTTTAAAATCTACAAAAAATTGACAACGCAGTTGAAGACTAGGGGTGGGATAACAGGGTGGAAGGGGAAGGAGCCACAGGATAAATGTTATAATTTCAGGACCAAACGGAAAAAACGACAGTTGCTAAAGCCAACAATCCGCATTAAGATGACATGCTAGTTTGGATCACCTTGCGTTAGCGGAAATGGGAATCTAAGAAAAACAAAAACAAAACCCAAAAAAACCCCAAACAAGCCCCCTTCTAAAACTGCCCCCCCGGCGGGCACAGGCTGGGAAGGATACAAGTAGGCGCCAGGTCGCCGACGCCCGCCGCTCTCCCGAGGGCCGAGGGGGGCTCCGCCGAGGACGTCCGCGGACTCGGCGTCCGGGCCCGCCACCGCGCTCTTGGCTCCCGGCCTCCCTGCCAGCATCTTTGGCCTCAGCGCCGCCTCCCGGCTCGCACCCTCGCCTCCCTCATGGCCGGCCAGCCGCCTCCGCCTCTCCGCGGTCCCTTCCTACGCCCCGTCTCTCAGCCCCGCGTCACGGGCCCCGGAGAGTCAGCTGCGGCAGTCCTGGCTCACACACAGCGGAGCTGGTGACTGTGCTGGCGACAGCGGCGACTCTGCCCGGCAATAGCAAAGGTGGCAGCAGCGATACCGCCGCTGCCATCGTGACAACCAACCGACGCCGCGTCCTTCGCGACGGAAACCGGGAGCGCAGGGCGGGGCGCGCGCCCGAGACAGCCAATGGGAGGCGCCGGCGGCCCGCGCGCGCCCAGCTGCCCTGCGCAGGCGGTGGGAACCGCCCCCCACCCCCACGAGACCCGCGTGGTTGCCGGACAGGTCAGCTCTACTGTGCGTTACCTTCTGGTTGGGTTCTGCCTCCCTTTTTATGAGGGTGTTTTTGTGAGGGTATTGAGAGTGATCAAAGACCGTGAGATGGAAAATCCCCAGATATGGGAAAATGCCACTGTCAGATTCTGAAATGTTTATTTTGGGAGGATAATTTAGAGTGAGATTAAACGTGGAATCTTGTGGGGTTTTGAGTTGTGAGACTTCCTTGGGGTATCACTATGCCCAAACTCCATCTCTTTAAAAAAGCATTGTGAAGTGGAAATTTTCCTTTCCCGCATTCTCTCACCCACTCCAAAATGCTTTTGCCATTCCCTCTCCATTGCCCTACTTACAAAGGCTACGTTTCAAATACTCCAAATGCTCCCTGCCTTGCTGCCAGAGTCTAGAAATGGACCATTGCCGCAAAGCGGCCTGAAAAGAAGTCCAGATTTAACCTAGTAATCCCCTGGGAAAGTATAGAAGAGATCATCATACTGAAATTGTTTCGGGAGGTATGGAAAATTAAACGGAGTTTTGAGCCACTTTTTAAATGGCTGTGCAAGTGAAAATTTGGAAAAAGGCCTAGACTTTTTGTTGGAGCCCAGTATAAAAATACATATACATTTTGATTGTACTCTAGCCGGTTTTTAAAGTTTTTGGAAAAACTCCCAGATTAGAAGCAGAATTGTGCAGACCAAATAAAGATCTCTCATCCACCATTTGAATATATCTGCCTTTGCGGATCAATTTCTTCATTTTTAAACTTTTAAATACTAAACCTTTCCCAAAACTATTAAAAACAGTTTTTGCCAATTTGGATGTAATGATTCAAATTGGAATGTATTCTGGGGACTAAGATTTTAAAGTGTCACAACAAATCCGGTTTTGCACAAAGTGCTTAAGTCACATTCAAAATCATGCAAGATTGGAATTGCATAGCATATGTCACAGACTTAGAGAAAGCAATCATGAAATTCTCCTGGAACCAGAAGGGACTAAGAATAGCAAAAATAATTCTGGGCAACAGGGGCAGGGCAGGGAGCATCACAATCCTTGATCTGAAATTATACTATAGAACTACTGCAATAAAAACAGCATGGTACTGGCAAAAAGACAGATCTGAAGATCAGTGGAACAGGTTAGAAGATGCAGGAAAAACTCCAAACACACTCAAATACCTCAACTCCAACAAAGGAACCAAACACCCTCACTGGAAGAAAGACAGCCTATTTAATAAATGGTGCTGGAAAAATTGGCTTGACACATGCTGAAAACTGTAACTAGATACGCGTCTCTCACCACATACTAAACTAAAATCAAAGTGGATCAGAGATCTAAAGTGTTTCTTAAAGCAGAAACACTAAGTCTGCTGGAAGATAGAATAGGAAGAACTCTTGAAGACATAGGTGTAGGGAAAAATTTTATGAGCAAAACTCAGACTGCACAGGAAACAATACAAAGAATCAGCAATTGGGATTATATCCCATTAAAAAGCTTTTGCACAGCAAAAGAAATCACTAACGCGGGGTGGGGGCCCACCCACAGAGTGGTAAAAAACTTTTGCCAGCTGTTCCTCAGACAAAGGTCTAACATCTAGAATATGTAAAGAACTCAAAAAAATCAGACCCCCAAATTTAAAGACCCAATCCAAAAATGGGCATATGAAATGAATAGACGCTTCTCAGATGAAATACAAATGGCAAATAAATATATGAAAAAAGTGTTCAACATCACAGGTCATTTGAGAGATGCAAATTAAAACAATGCTAAGATTCCATCTTACTCCAGAAAGAACAGCTATTATGAAGAAATCAACCAATAACAAATGCTGGTGGGGCTGCCGGGGAAAAAGGAACCCTCCTGCACTGTTGGTGGGAATTAGAGATTCCAGTTGACCCAGCTATTTCCCTTTTTGGTATCTTCCCAGAAGAATTAGAAACATTGTACCACAGTGATATATGCACAACCATGTTTATAGCAACACAATTTGTAATAGCTAAGTCTTGGAAACAACCCAAGAGCCCAGCAACTACTGAATGGCTAAAGAAGATGTGATTTTTTTTTTGTACAATGGAGTACTACTCTGCCATAAAGATGGATAAACTTGGAACATAGTTAAATGGATGAACCTCGAGAACATATTCTTAAGTGAAATAAATCAGATACATGTGACTACATATTGAATTGTTTCTCTGATATGAGAAACCATAAGTGTAAATAAGGACAAAAAAGTATAATAGATATTGTGAAAAAGAAAGAAAATATTCAAATGGGAAGAAAACTAGAGAGGGAAGAGGGGGAAAGGAAGGAAGGGGAAAAAAAAAAGAAAAAAATGGAAAAATGTAAATAAAGCTATTGTAAATAAGTAGGGGAGGGGGAAGGGGAAGGTGGGAGGGAGAGGTGGGAAAGGGGAAGAACCAAGATATATCATGTACAGGTACAAATTAACGGGGATGAATGTGATCATTATGTATATCTACAATGTTCTAATACATGTTCTTGGTTAAAAAAGTCATATGAGAGGGTAAAATATACGATCCTAATAAAGAAAAGCTAAATGTGTACATTTGGATGATTAGCTGTCTTAGCAAGTTTTTAACTGGCCTAGACACAGGAATTGGCCTTGATTTTATTCCCACTGCTATCATTATAACTTTTTTCAGGCATAATTTGACAGTAAGCAAAGTAGGACAGTGTAAAGTGAAAATAAAAGTGAGAAGAAGGTGATGGTTGTTTGAGATATGTAGGTATATCAGTTTTTCTGAAAGTTTAGCCTTTTCTCTTACTAGTTTTGTGACTTGTGACTCCTAGCCATGTTACCACTTTGTTGCATGGTATGCTATTTCCCATTAAGAGGCTTAAAAATACTTGCACATATAATCTTTATTCATTTGTGTTGCTTTATGATAGTAACTAAGAAGAAAAGAATTCTTATGTTTAAGATTGCCAGATTTTAAGATCACAGTTTAAAAAATTAAAAAAATTCTGTCTTCAAAATATTGAGCAGATTTTCCATATTGTATTTAAATTGCGTAATTTAAAATCCTACAAAATGAAGACGTCTTGGTTAGATATTTTGATAATAGAAAGATTATTATTGAGGATTTTTATAAACTTTATGCTTGAAAGGAAAGGCAAATATTAAAGCACTAGAGAACATAGTGAAATCTATATTTTTTCAGAAGTTACATCTGAATGAAATATAAAATTTGTTTATTTTTTGTTATTGCTGTACTGGGGATTGAACCTAGGGCCTGGAGAATGCTAGAAAAGTGCTCTAGTACTGAACCACCTCCCCAGTCCTATAATACTTAATTCTTTCATACTTCATGACACTTACTACATGCCAAGAACTTTCTAGGTACTGGGATATAGTAATGAATAAAAGTTCAAAGCCTATGGTGATGAAACATATTTATTTCTCTTTCCCAAGAAGATATATTAAGTAGTGAAAAGTGCTACAAGGCAAAAATGGAGTGGTGTGGGGGATAGAGACTGATGTTAGTTCTATTTTAGACAGAGTGCTCAGGAAAGGCCCATAAAGAAGGGAAATTAGGTCAGAGGTCTGAATGAAAGAAAAGAGGTTGCCATTTAAATATCTGGATGGAGACTATTACAAAGATAAGAGCTGTAAGTACAAAAACTTCTGAGAACAGAATTGTATTGGTTTATTCAACATCAGGACCACTGTATCTGCAGAAAACCTAGGTAGGGGAAGTATGCTAATATCTGGGTTTGGAGAAGTATATGGCCCAGATTCAGTGGGAACTCCAAGATATGCAAGGACTTAGTGTATAATCCAACTTCCTATGGAGAAAAAAAAATCACTGGAGAGTTTTGAGTTAAAATAATCTCATTTGGGCTGGGGATTTAGCTCAGTGGTAGAGAGCTTGCCTGGCAAGCACTAAGGCCCTGAGTTCGATCCACAGCACCAAAACAAAAACAAAAACAAAAACAAAAAAACAAAAAAAACCAAAAAAAAAAACCCCAAAACAAAATAATCTCATTTAACCTTTGAAAAGGACAACTAACTACTGTGGGGAACTAGATGATAGAGGACAAGACCAGAAACAATGAGGATAGTTAGAAGATTATCACAGCACATTGTGAGAAAGGTGATAGTGACTAGGACTACAATGATCGTGAAAGAGGTAGCAAGAAGTATTTAAAATTTGAACCCTGAGCCAATAAAATGTGTCTATACATGATTGTAGCAATTTTGTATGTGCTGAGAAAGGTCAAATATTACTGTCAGATATAGGGCTGGAACAACTGCTGAAAGAGTATTTTCATTTAAGAAAATGGGGAAGCATGAATAGAGGGATGGGAGAAGGAAAATAAGTTAGGCTTCAAGCACATTAAAGTTGAGATTGCTGTTAGACACTAGAGTTCATCAACTGGCTTCATAAATTGTCAATGATATTTTATTTGTAAAAGAAGCTGGTAACCACTTTGTAGTTACAAAGTATCTTCATGTAACTTAATTTGAATACTGTGCTAGTAAAAAACTTTAGACAAATTAATTTAACAGAATTTATTTGAGCAAAGAGCAATTCATCATTAAATCAGGGTATATTAAGCAGTTCAGAGAGCTCAGCTCAGCAGCATGAGCTACAAGATTTATAGGCTCAGTACAAAGGCAAAGCAGAGCAATCGTCTGATTTGCTATGGCTAGGTGTTTGCCTTATTTGGTCATGGAATAATCAGTTGGCTGCCTGTGATTGGCTTTTATAATTGGGTGAAATTCTGCTATTTGTTAGAAAAATACACTCTTAGGTTATGGCTTCCTCCCTCCCTCCTTCCCTCCTTCACTCCCTTCCTTCCTTCCCTCCCTCCTTTTTTCTCTCCCCCTCTCTCCCTCTCTCTCTCACCATGGCCTCCTGCTTATTTAATTTATTAACAATTGTTACAGTCTTGCAAGTCATATGGCAGCCTGTGATAATTTTTCATCTTTTCACTTTTATCTTGGCTGTAACTATTTTTTCCATCTTCTGCAGAAATAATTTTTTCTCAAATAAGAATTTCCTGAATTTATCTCTGGGTTAGCTGAGAAAGAACAAAGAATTTTAATGTCTGGCTGATTTTAAATTGCTAAGGTGTTGTCATCTTCATATCAATTTCATAAGACTTCAACTAGAAATTTAGAATTAAGGGTATATACTCGTTGATTTCCAATATAGATTATAAGGGTCATCAATATTGTCAGTAGTGTTAGAACTGCATATAAGTCAAGTGAAATAATAATAGCGATGACACCGCCTAACATTTAATTGTGTGTGTTTACATACATTAAATAATTTAATCCATTCAATAATCATCATTCTGAAAAGGAGGTAATTGAGCTATAGAAATCTTAGGTAACTTTTTCCCCAAGGCCCCACAGTACAAAAGAATGGTGAAATAAAGGTGTAAGCAGGCAGTCTGTACTCCTAATCATCTCATACTGCCTCACTGGAGAAACTCCAGGAAAGTAGTTCTAGCAAATAAAGGATATAGGAATATTTGTGTGTAAGTAGTAGGTAGTGAGAAAGTAAAGTCAGAAAGGAGATTATTAGTTTAAAATATTTCTTTATTAAGTACGTATTTGTGTGTCTGTTGCATGTCAGTTACTACGCTACTCCCGTAAAAACGATGGACTCATCAGGCCAGGAAAGGAGATGGAGAAAATAATTCTTTGAGTTGGAAGCAAGACTCAGGAAAATCTTATTTTACCTCTTGAGAATAATAGAGTTTTAGACATGTTTCTAAAATGAAGGGAAGGAGCTGCTGTAAAAAAACTTGAAGGCTCATCACAAGCATTGATGTATCTACTTTCGGAGAATGGTCATTTTCAATAACAGTATTTCTCTTATGTTCAGAATTTTTTTTTTTTTTTTTTTTGTGCTGGGGATTGAACTCAGGGCCTCGTGCTTGCCAGGCAAGCACTCTAACCACTGAGCTAAATCCCCAGCATGTTCAGAATTTTTAACAATACAGTACAGCTGCAAAACATACAAATCAGAGTTCTAGAAATTTGATGCTTCTGTGGTATGACCATTAATGATAGCTAAATTCAGAACAAGGTACATTTTAAGCCGGAATTATCTGTTCTAGATATTCACATTGAACACATTTCTACTTAACACTTGAAAATAGTTCCAATGTAATATTCTTCCCACTCCATTTATTATTTCTCTTTCCTTACTATTTTTTTGCAAACCATTTCACGATTACTAAGGTATACCTTTTCAAAGGCATTTTTCTTAAGGCAAAGCAATTTGACTCATAAAAGTAGATGAGTTTATAAAATTATACTCTGCCTATCTATTGCCTGTATAGCAAAAGTGTGGATTTATGATATTGGTATGAAGTGATAAAAAGATTTTGTATGACTTAAAATGGCAGACTTTCTAGAAGCAACTTGTTTTTCATATGAAGGGTGTTGTTTCAAATGTGGGCATGGAAACCGCTAAGTATTGACTTCTGTTTTTATTGCAAACCTTCCAGAAAATTTTAACCGAAGACTCTATGCACTGTAGTTCTTTCCACAGAGAGCTGACTGATATTTGAAAAAGAGTTCTCATTTATCAAAGAAAAATAGGATGTATCTATCCCAAGCCTCTCTCCTGTTTTTAAATGTATGTATTTTTATTTGTGGAGAAGCTGTAAAAGGTAATTGTGTACACCATCCTACGGTAAGAATTTTAGTAATATTATTTTTGCTAGTAATGCTGATTAGCTTATATTAAAAGCTTGAAAATATTAATTATACTATCAACTATTATGTTTGGAAAAATTAAAATATTTATTTTGAAATGTTGAGTCTGCTTAAATGTTACTATTTATAAACTTAAGAAACTATAAACAGGATTGACTTAAAAAATTTCTCATAAATTTTTTTAAAGAAATTTCAGGCCTAGGTTAAAAACTAGTTCACAACTTTCCAGTTAACTTGAATAATAAAATACCTGGTGGGTAATAAAAAAAACCACTTTGCTTCTGTAGAAAAAGTTTTTCTATGAAGCTTTGTATTTCAAGTATAGTCTTGTGAGTGCTTATTTATGATATCCGAAACAGTAGTAGAGTGATAGCTAGTATGGTATATGCAGTGCTCTGAGGAGCTAGAGATTTGCAACCCCACATATTTTAATGTTGGTTTATAAAATTTTAGTGCCATGAATTGTTTTCACCACTGGATCAAAACAAAATTCCAATGCTCCATGATTGAAACAATAAATTCTAAAAAAGCTACAGAAATATTAATGATTTAATTCTCTGAAATAGGTGCTGAAATTTAAGAACGTTATAGAAAAAAGGATATATATACATATATATATATAAAACCTAGAATTTTGAAAACATCTAGTATGTCTGTTACCACAGAAGTAGAGAAAAAGATCAAGACGTTTTAAATAGAGCTGTGTAACAAGATGTAAATACCTTTTTTGGGGACACAGCTTTATAACATGGTTAATGCTATAATTTTCTCTCAATCCCCACATAAAGCAGGACAAAATTTGTTGTTATAATTTTATTAAAAACATAATTATTAAATCTATAAACTTCTACCAAAGAATGTTTTAATATTAAAGAAACTAATAGCACACTAATAATTATAAATACCTTTGGAATAATAGTTAGGAATTGGATATTTAATGATATTTGTTGTCAATTTTATAAAGCAAAATTCCATACTTTTTATTACTGATCCTGTGATTACTTACAAATTGATGAGCACTTAACCTTTCAAACCTTTAAACATTTTATTTTATACAAAAGCCATGGGCTTCCTACACATTTTTTCCTCTACAATTTAATAATAATTGTTTTGCAGAAAGTCCATTTGTCTAGAAACATAGATATGTCAGGGACATTTCTTAGTCCCTTTTCTTTTTTGGGGGGGTGGTGCTGCTAGGGCTCGAACTCAGGGCCTCACACTTGTTAGGCCATCACTCTACCACTGAGCTAAATCCCCAACTCTTCTTACTCCCTTCTCAAGGAAATTCAAATTGCAAGATTCCTAGGAAAGGAAAATCTCAGCCTTGTATTACACATGTAGATTTGAGGATGTTAAAGTCAAGGCTATATAGTCACAGTAAAGGAAATAAACCCTAAATAAATTCTGTTGGAATTTGCAAAAAAAAAAGGATGATGAAGGTATTAAATTAACATAAACTTATTATCCCTATCTAAATTTTATCCATAAGGGTTATTTATGGAAGTTTGAATTAACTAGTTAATTATATTTTTTCTAATGATTATCCTTATTGTATGTCCTGAATTTCAATCCTTTTCTTATAGTCTTATTTATTATGTATTAATTATTTAATATTTCATATTTCACATACAACATACTTCAGATTTTTTCTTACTTTCATTTTTTTAACATAAAGGATTCTCCAGTAGTTAACACTGTAGAAGGTACAGCTAATGCAAAAGATGAAGGTCAAAGTAATGATACTGTTTATAAGGAAGACTGTGAAGAATCATGTGATGTTAAAAGTAAAATTACACGAAAAGAAAAATATTTCATGTGCAGTAAGTATTTAAACACAATTATAAAGGAATACAACTTCATCTTTCTCAGATAAAAGCACACATCTAATTTTTGTTTGGGTTATTTTGCATACTTCATTGTCACTTTAGGTCAGAGGCTTTATGTGTTTGACACATAGTGGGTCTTAGGAAATATTTGGTAAGTGAGTGAATCCTTCTTTTAAATAACCCTGTGACATCAACTGACGAGAGGGCAAACCACAGGAACCCGATACTGTAGAATATTAATTTACCTAGGGCTCTTTTTTCCTTTCATCTGTCCTCTAGGAAATTTTACCTTCCTTTTGTGGGGGAGGGTATGGGGGTGGTGGTGAAGGATGGAATGTGAAACACTAGTATATTAGCATTGAATACTATAATAACTAATGCATAGGTATAATACAAATTCACAACCAATTTATGTAGCGAAGTGTAATAAATGAAGTTTTACTGCCAATCCAAAAAGCTATTTAGTCACAGTGCCACAGTAACTTTAATGATCAGTTGTATATAGATCTGTTATATATACACGGGGGCAGGATGAAGAAGGAGGATCAGAAAGGGTGGAGTCGATCCAGGCCATATCGGCCCAGTACTTCTAGGTCAGTTGGGAAGTATGAAAAGCTTACTTTAATGTGACTAACAGTATGTATAACCAAGTGGCTCAGACTTCTCAAAGCAATGAGTGCAGTTTCAGTACCATTGAGACAGATGTCTTAATCCTGGAAAAAATTGATAGAAAATGAGAGACAGAAAATAAAAGAGATAGGAATCAGAGTGAGGCAGGATTAAAAATATCAGACATTATTCATTAATTCTACTCCTAGGTTAAATAAAATAACTTTTGAAGGACAAAACATGCAATGATGTGTGAGTCATTGTGGTACTGAAGACATCATTAGTATCATAAGAAAAACTTGAATAGGGTCTGAAAATATAGGTAGTCAACATTTATTTCCTGATTTTGATGATTGGGTTAAGGATGTATTTAGCGTAAGAAGTATGAGGGATGGTGGGACATTATGGCAACATAGTCTCAAATGCCATAGGGAAAAAAGTCATTTGTACTGTCTTGCAACTTTTCTATAGAAATATTGAATATTTTCTATAAAATAAAGATCTTTTTAAAAGGAAAATGTATACTAACGTTCAGTCAGAAATCAACCAACTAAGACCTTTGACTAAGATTTATTGTGCGTGTATATGTGTTAGCAGATTAATTATAAAAAATATAGTATTAGAAAAAATTAAAGAAAACTAAAGATTTATGTTTAAAGTTAGCCTAACTGGTATACAAGTTGATTGTTATCTTTTAATTTCTTATATAGTAATTTATAATGAATTCCATACCTCTTGCCTCTGTACTCCTCATCTCATAGAGAATCAATTTTAAGAATGTCTCTTAATTAGAGCAGATTAATTATTTTGGGTAATCTATGTTATTAAGAAGCACTGTTTCATTAAGACCATTTTCACTATATTGTTTTTTCCTACCCAAGAACAAGGGATATTCTTCCATTTTCTAATATCTTCTTCCATCTCCTTTTTAAAAGTATAGTAGTTGTCAATATGTAGATCTTTTACTTGCTTAGTTAGATCGATTCCTAGGTACTTCATTTTTTTGGATGCCATTGTGAAAGGTGCTGTTTCCCTAATTTTATTGTTTTCTTAGTTAATCCTGAGTCAAACATAACATATATTAAAATATAGTTCTGAGTATTCAGACAAATTGAGATTTTTGTTTACATATTTATCCAAAGTCATGTGAAATTCATTTTCACTGTGATTGTTTTCTATAACAATATAATATTTAGCAGCTATTTTTATTATGGTTAAGGAAATCTGCAAAATTCTATTGTTTCCTACACACGAAGTACCAAAAAACTACTAAGAAATATGATGGATGAGCAACAAGCATCCCTGGATTATTTATCTAATCAGGTATGGGCTTTTTAGTACTGTATTATTATCGCATATGTACACTGGCTGGTAGCTGAAGGTATCATTATTTCATTTTTAAATTCATCCATATTCAGACATCTATTTAGTGCTTACTATGTGAGAGGTACTGTAATACGTAAGATGTACCATAGTAAGCCTGAGGCAAACAGAAAGTAATAAAAGCAATGGATCTTCAAGGGATATGCAGTTTAGTGGAGCAGAAAAATGTAAAAGAAAAAGCAGATGCTGTTAGAATGACACAAAAGAGGAATCTAAGATACAAGAAAGCTTCTCAAAGGAGAGAACTGGCAAACTGAGTTATGAGAGATCAACAAATGCATTAGGAGTCCCAAAAATTGGGTGAGGAGGGGAGGGAATTCTATTTTCAGGGAATTCTTGCTGCAGGGTTGGATCAGCTAGTGAGGTGCAAAGTGTATAAGGAAAACTGAAGAATTAAAGAAATAACCAGGGAATAAATTGTGGCACACTAAGTAGTCAGTCAAATGTTTGAGCTAGGAAATAGCACGATCCAATTGACAGCTAGTGTGGAGAATGACGACTCCAAGAGCTATGGGAGGGGACCAGAAACTAGAGCAATGGTTCAGGTTGGTATGACGAACAGACCCACAAGAGCAGTCAGAGTGCAGAGGTGGGCAGACAAAATCAGTGCTAGGAAGGCAGACACATCTGAATATAATGATTGTTATTTAGTCACGGCTTTAACATTTTGTTAAAGCAGCGAGGATTCAACCTAGAGAAAAGGGCATCACTATGTATTTCAGAGCTGTATTTATAAGAGGCTTAGAGATAGTGTTTATGTAATTTAAAGGAGGTTTGTTCAAACATAAATTTACTTAAATGTGTATGCACATGTGTGTTTAGGTTAATGAGCTCATGAATCGAATTCTCCTTTTGACTACAGAAGTTTTCAGGAAACAGCTCGATCCTTTTCCACACAGAACAGTTCAGTCACATGGTAAGAGCACTGATATTTCCATATTTTCATTTTGTGTTTTATTACTTAAAATTTTCCTGGATGGCTTAGTGCATTTAAAAGTTTTGTTTAAAAAATACAGCTCACTATTCCTTTATAGACTGCAAGGCTAATACCTGCCATTAAGTAAATTATACCGTAGACGATGTGTACTTTCCTACACCAGAAAACTTTTTGAACCATTTGAAAACCATGCCTGCACAAAGACACCCTGAGACTGTTCAAAATAGCATAGTTTTAGGTAGCTTTACTCTGGGCTTCTCCTTGTGGCATTTTCTTAGTAATTACTTTTCAGACAGAAGGAAAGTAAGTTTCAGAATTCCTCCTACCTGTAAAAAAAATGTTTTTGACATGCTTGAAATGTTTCAAACTGGGATATAACATTTGAAAAGAAAAAGACACTTAAGATAGAAAGTTAGCATGTTTTGTACTGAAATACAGTGTATTAATTCCTATAGGCTTGGGCTTGTAAGAAAAACATTCTGTAAACCTTGTAGAATGAATTCATACCCTAAAGTTCTCACCAAGTAAAAATTGAGGGCCTAGTACATGATCTTTATTTATTTCTTAGAAAAGAAAGATGATAGACAGTGCCTGAGAATCTCCTATATTCCAGGTGTGAAGATAGACACTTTGACTTGTTATTGTTATTTTAAAATTATTTTTTTGTATCTTTTATTTCCTACAACTCTCTCATAATAGGTAATGTAACATGGTAGTTAAGGACATGAACTCTGATGTCAGACTATCTAGCCTCAAATCTCTGATCTGCTGTTTCCTTGATATGTTCCCTCATCAATAAACTGATAGTATTTGCTGGAATATGTGGCCCAGCAAATCTAAACAATCTGCTTATATTTATTTGGATGGTAATGACAAAGCAGATACTTCAGCCCAGATCACTTCTTCAGCATGAACTTCTATCATACCTTTGATAGAGTTATGAGAGTGTCTCTTAACAATTCAGGACCTGGGCAACAAATCTACATCTCCTGGAAACAAAGGGAAAGTAAACACCTTTTTGTAGTTAACTTTTTGTAGAGACATTTTCTGCATGTTAACGTGTGGTAGGCCCTGTGCTAAGGGCTTTACGTAATACCTAGCTATGTAAATTGTCAGAATAACACTATAAAATAGATAGTATTAATATTGTTCTGATAGTATATGAAGAAAATAAGGCTTTGGTTAGTTAATGCTTCATAGTAAGGAGTAGAACTAGTACTGTAGAACAGGCATCTGAGCAACCAATGCCGTTAAGAGCTGATTTTTTTTTTTACATTTATAAAAGATGCAATAGAGTACCTTCAATAAAATGTAACATTCATAGTACAGTGTAATGTCCATGTCCACATACGTATGTTTACAATTTCCCAGGGAACTGAAGGCTTTGGAGAGGGTGCTTACGCGGACTAGAGCTCTAACTTTTGTAAACAGAGTGACTGCTTGCCTCAAGCTGAATTTCTACTTGGTGAAGACAGTGATTTCTCCCTTTTCCTCTTTTGCCTGTTGGTAACAGTGGTCTCCAACACATTAGTCTCTGAGTTTGGAATATAGTAGTCAAGGATGTGTTGATGGTTGTTAATTTACTTACTCTTGAGTTTTCCCTTCTTCCTTCAAATAGATTTCTTTCATGTCATTTAAGATAAACCTAGATTCCTGAAGAGTATTAGTTATTGGAAAAGAGTGCACAGTTATAAAATACATTAAATCAGCGTTGACTCCAAATAAAATATTTATATGGTGTAGAAGACTAGTTATTTACTGTGATGTTATTAGTGAGCGAAGGTTTATTGTACCCTAAGTTTTTTAACCTCAGTCCTTCTATATATTTTCTTATTTCTAAAATTGTGACCATGTGTCATTTTTAAGAAGCTAAAACCATCATATCCTTAATGTAGATTATAGTAATAATTTTAAAAAGCACTATCAATTCTCTATGGTAAATGATTGTCTGAAATGTATAACTGAAAGTATCCTAAATAACTAATTTCACTTTCCTAGGTTTAGATTGCACTGATATTAAAGATACCATTGGCTCTGTCACCAAGACACCGAGTGGTTTATATATAATCTATCCAGAAGGCTCTAGTTACCCATTTGAGGTAAAGTTTTCTTTATTATGTAGAATACGATAAACATTTGCTATTAATATTGGCATATTGTTTAAAAATTTTCTTCAAAATATGTGAAATAGGTAAAATTTCCAGTTTTTAAATTTTATTTTTCTGTAATTTTAAGGCCCAAATGATGAATTAAAAAAGAACAGCCTGTCTTTCACTTTTCTACTTGCATTTCCATGGTTACATTCTTCAAAGTAAATCTGTTTGGTACAAGATCTTATATTATCTTTACAGTAGGCAGAATTATGCAACATAAATCTCTGCTTTAATTAGTCTGTGGAGATTAGAAAATAATGATGTGCTTTGCTTTGGATCTTACTAAAATACCTTTGATTACTCTTCCTATTTATGATTATACTTTCTTTAATGACAAATGATCCTATGGATTGTATAAGAAATTAATAATTAAGAAAACCTTTTACTGGAGTGCAAGGCAGACTGATAAAACAATCCATTTTTTTCAAAGGTATTAACATTTTATTTAAACAATCCATTCTTAGTTTGGATGAAATGAGTTATTCTTGTATCTGTCCTTAACAGTTCTGTGCTGAGATTTCCAGTAGAAACTTCTATTAGAGATAATGCGTACTGATGGGATATATTTGTGTGCATACACATATGTATTTTTTCCGGGGTATACTTTTTCTTTGTGCATAAGAAAGTTTGTGTTGTATGATACTTTACTGATAGTCTTTATTGTACAATACATTTTTTCTAAGTAGATACTACCAGTATCTTCTTAGAATTACTACTATTGTTTTTTGTAATCTGTTGACAAGATGTCAAAAATTGACAATTAGGTGGGACATAATTTTAAAATTACCTAAATTACTTTGCCTACATATTCAAAACTGGATCTGAACAGCTGTGGCAAGGAAGGCTTCTAATTTTGTGAAGAGTGGGATGCGTAATTACCTCTGCTGTGGGAAAGTGCTGGTTCTCTCACTTCCTCCACACTGCTTTTCTCTGGCTCTGTGTGGGAAGTTTCTAATGGAGAGAGTTGCTCTGATTCTGTCCCTGTCACTTTTATGGGTCCCCTGCAGGTGCCCACTTAGGTGCACCTACGAACACCTACTGAGTGGGCATGGACTGTGCTTTTCTGTCTGAAAATGCTAGTCCAAGTACAAGCTGGTTTGTGGGAGAAAAGACTAACCAAAGTCAGGCATACAGGCATATTTAACACTTGAAAAACTCAGCATTTTAATTGAAAGAAAAAAATGGGTAGAGTAGTAATGCACATCACTCTGCCACATCCGGTCAATACTGTTATTACTAAACAAAAAATATTTATAGAGTTGAGGAATAAGAAGATAAGCTTAAAAAGTTGTAGTTAATAGCTTAAAAAGCGACTTGTACAGGACTGCAAGTTTATTACAAGTTTGTTTTATAATAGTTTATTTCTAGAGTTTAAAAATATGAATATATTAATGGAATACAAATGCATTACAACTTTCAGTGAAATTATCTTTCTCTAGACTTATAGATGAAGCATCAGTATTGTATCAAATAATGAAAATAATGGTGTGTTATTTTGGTATTTTCTGGGCATGTCTAGGTAATGTGTGACATGGATCACAGAGGAGGTGGCTGGACCATGATACAGAAAAGGATGGATGGGATAATTAATTTCCAGAGGTTGTGGTGTGATTATCTGGATGGATTTGGTGACCTTTTAGGTCAAATTTTATGTATTTCTTCTCTACCCTTTTCCTTTCACTTTGACATTATGTGTATAGATTTTGTCTGTATTGATCATATCTTTTGTAAAAATAGCAAGTCCATGTGACTATCAAAATATGACTTAAATTATCCTCTTTTCATATGTCAAATTTTAAAATGATCTTCAGTTGAGATCTAAAAAATTTTTCTAGATATCTGTTGAAATGTGATTTGAGAGAAAGTTTCAGATTGAATATTCATTAAGTATCTTATTATGTACCCAGCAGAAGTCTGGCAGGTGCTTACTATTTGTGAAATGAAGAAGTGAACAGGCAGGCTTGCCAGAGATCTTAAAGTTCTTAAGATGTGTGCTATGTGTACACAAGCAAACCAAATAGAGAATTGAAGTACATGACTGTCCAAATTCAAAAGAGCATAGTGCCTTATAAAAATATCAATAAGCATCACTATATTCAAATTTGAGTATAGAAACGCCAGGAGAATTGTAAATCTGTTTACATTATTGTCACATCACAACATTGATTTTCCTAGTAAACAGAACATCAATATTTCTGAAACTTGCAGACTGTTACATTAGCTGGAACTTCTGCAGGTGACTTGCTAATTTTTGTGCTATTTTAAATGTTGCTATTATTACAATTCAAAATGTTTAGCATCCCATAATAATGTTATTCAAGGATTCATCCAATAAGTGTTTTTAATCCTGGTGATATAAACCCCAGTGCATACCAATGGTTTTAGAAGGCGTTTGGCTTATAGTAGATAACTGCCATGCTATAGAGTGCAGTTAAATACTTGTCATTCTCAATATGATCTCCGATTTCCTACTGTTTCCTTTTGAAACTGACATACAGGGTTTGAATTGTTATTTTTCTTACTTTATGCTTATTTATGTGGGGAGATGGTAGAATTTTGATTAATAAAGTCTTTAGATAGATATTCTTGATGCAAACTGAGATTTCCTTGTATTTTAACATTTAAAAAAATAATTTGGGGATTAAGCAAAATGTGGTATTAAGTCTTAAATGTGGGGTTGGAATAAAGGGAAAAGATGACAGAGACTTATGTGGAAGAGTTATAGACTGCTCAGACTAAACAGACCCCCTAGGAACCCATTTTACTGTGCCCACTTTCTTTCTGTGTTTATTCTGGGTACTTTTTCAATTCTAACTGGGTGGTAGCTAAAAGGCCTCTGTAAGCCCTGGAAATGGGACTTTAGTTATAGTTATAAGAGTTTGAATGCTATTAAATTATCCCTACTCTTTGAAACACTCTTTGAAGTTTGTTTTGACTAGATTCTTAGATCCTTTGGTAATTTCATGATTCAGGTGGAAGGATATATGCCAGGGGTATTCCTATTCAGGCTATCCCATGCATTGGGGAAGTAGAAAGCTATTGGGTAGAGTATGCTTGCAAAAAGTATGCTGGCTGAATTTGGAACTTCTATGACTTATCCTGGATTTAAAATTGTCTTGGAAATATTAACTCTATACCTAGAGTAGGGTGGTGTTGCTATATTCTACTTCCAGTCATAGATAATTCACAAGCTGCATTACAACACAGAAACATTTGTTCAGAAAGTATTTTCTGAGACAGAAACAATTTCAGTGACCATTTTCAGGAAATGTTTCTTTTACGAGTAGCTGACTTACGGGATAAACTTCCTATATTTTTTGGTGCAGGTAATTTTTTTTTAACTTGCTATAATGTTTCAACAAATTTCTGTTGACTTGGCTTAAAGTAAAACTTGACTTCTTATTTAGTTTTTAAATAAACTTTTGAATTTAATTTATGGAGATAAAATGAAACTGAGTCTGATTTTCTTCCATCTGTTGAAGAAGAAGTAGGAAGTTTTTTTTAAATTAGATAAACACTGGGCTGGGGATTTAGCTCAGTGATTAGAGTGCTTGCCTTGCAAGCACAAGGGCCTGAGTTCGATCCCTGGCACCACAAAAAAAAACAAAAAAAACCCAAAAAACCAAAAATAAATAAATTAGATAAACACTGATAATTTGAGCTAGTCCAACCAGTCCCTTTAATTATTTATGTGAGTCATCTCAGAGTTGTTGAAACACTAAATAATACCAAACTTTAAAAAATAAAGGATTGCTCTATTGTGTATCACAATATACTAAAACAAAGCAATTTTTTTTTACAGGAGAATTTTGGCTAGGACTAAAAAAGATTTTTTATATAGTAAATCAGAAAAATACCAGTTTTATGCTGTATGTGGCTTTGGAATCAGAAGATAACACATTTGCTTATGCTTCCTATGATAATTTTTGGCTAGAGGATGAAACAAGATTTTTTAAACTGCACTTAGGACGGTATTCAGGAAATGCTGGTAAGTTTCTTATTCTTCAAATTACCCAGAAGATTGAAATATCACTGACTCAGTATTAGGTGAAGATAAAAGGAGTGCACTTCTTTTGATGTATGATACTTTACTGATAACAGAATAGATTAGGAATGAGAAACTGGAAAAATCTGGAGTTTTGAAACTCCGTTATGAACATTGTATTACCTAATAATTTTTGAAGTACTGTAATTCATATTCTTTAAAACATTTCCCATATATAATTGCAGTTGATCTTTTAGATGGAGGCTTCATGTGGGTAGGCTAGGAAAGTATTATTCCCATTTTCATTTTCAGAGAAGCTGACATTTAGAAGTCATAGACTATTAGAGTTGGTTGCTATTCTTTCCTTTTTACCAGTGAAGAAACCTGAAAGATGAAGTGACTTGCCCAAGATTTCCAGTTCATTGCACTTGAGCCAGGCAATAATCCAACTTGATAGAAACAATGAACTTAGTGTTCTCATCATTCTATCTTGGTGTATCAACTCATTTTCAAATAAATTTCTTAGATATTTTAAAGGCATTTGAGTTTAGAAAAACAAAAGTCAACTCTCTTGTTGCCTTCATTATGTATATTCAGTGATATAATCCAAAAATGAATGTTACAGGTTTCTAACTATTTGACTGATCACAATGTAGTGGGGAAGATAAATAAACTGAAGACACAGAATACTGATAAAATTTTAAGGGTGAAAGAGAAGATGAGAACGATTCTAATTGACTGCATCCAGAAAATTTCTCGAAAGGGTAGTTTTCAACAAGGAGTTCATGTGAAAGCTGGGAAACTTTTTGAAAGTACTTACTCTGGTAAAATCTGATGGGAAAGTGGATATGGTGACATACTTTCAGTTGAGAACCACGGACCTGGCTTTGGAACAGAACTTGCTTTTGGCAAGTGAATGTTGGCAAATGCAGCAGCCTGAGTAATGGAATAGAGCGAGAAAAATTACAGGGCACAGAGAATTGTCTGGTATGGTTGGAATCTGTGATATCTAAGGGGGTTTAGTCTTAGAATATGAGGTGAAAGTCTAAAATTCAAATCTCGAAATGTAGGGAAAAATGTAATGAGTTACAACATACAGTTTTCAATGTTTCATATCTAAAAGTGTAAAAAACTATTTAAATATAGAATATACTATATGAGTAAGTTTATGTGGGGGTCTTCTAAAATATGATTATAATCTAGTTAGAAGGTGAAATTTACAATGCAAGTTTTTACATTATGGAACTTTCAGATTTTGATATGCTGTATTCTATATTTTTCCAACAAGATTTCTAAATAACTTTCAACTGTTGATCACAGAATATTGAAACAGTGAAAGAAAAAGATATAAGTGGAATATAAACATAGAAACAGATAAAAGATCAACTATGTAGATCAACTATATAGTAGAGGTAGGCTAAAAATTTGGCTTTGAGCCTGGAACAAAAGTAGAAACACAAACTTTGTTGGCTGCGCAGTCCCACAGGAAGTACAAATATTCCTGATGATAAAACTTGAGAGGAATTTCTCTGGGTTGTCCAAGAATATACTGTCATGTTCACTGATCCCACTTGCATGGTAAATATGATGAAAGAATTTTAATGGACTATTTTTTAAAAAATAGACTTAAGCATACATTTAAAAAATGAATCATTCATCTATTCATGATAAAAACCCTGAGGAAAAGAGCTGAAAGCTTTCCCTCTAAAATCAGGAACAAGACAACGATGTCCACCATTATTACTCCTATTCATTTGTTTGCTTTCATTTTTAAAACAGGGTCTTGCTATGTAGTTCAGGCTGGCCTTGACCTTGTGGTGATCCTCCTGCCTCAGCCGCTCAGGTGCTGGATTATAGGTTTGTGCCACCATGTCTAGCCACACCTATTCAATATAGTACAATACTTGACTCATTAGTCAGAATAATCAAGCAAGAGAAAGAAATAGAAGGGATATATGTGTAGGAGAGGAAGAACTCAAATTATAATGATTGCAGATGACATGATCCTCTACATAAAAGACTCAAAAAATTCTACCAAAAGATTCCAATAATTAACAACCAAATTCAGTGTCATACCAGGATATAAAATCAACACAGTAAATCAATAGTATTCTTGTGCACCAATAACGAACTCACTGAGAAAGAAATTAGGAAAACAATATCATCAAGAAAAATGAAGTACTTAGAAATTAGTCTAACATGGAAGCAAAAGAGCTCTACAACAAATAACTACAGTACTCTGAAAAAGGAGATTGAAGAGGACATCAGAATGGAAAGATTCTCCTGTTGCTGGATAGGCTGAATCTATTTTGTCAAACTAGCCATACTTCCAGAACTGATATTTAGATTTAATACAACCCCAATCAAGATACCAACAGCATCCCTCACAGAACTAGAAAAAACAATCCTAAAATCTGTAAGGAACTAAAGGAGATTCAGAATAGCCAAAGCAAGCCTGAATAACAAAAGCAAAACAAGAGGCATCACAGTCTCAGATTTAAAATTATATTACAAAGCTACAGTGATGAAAACAACACTGTGGTACTGGCACAAAAACACATGTGGATCAGTGGAACAGACTAAAAGATGCAGCAACAACCTCAGGCACATTCAGCAATCTGATCTTTGACAAAAGGGTCAGACACATGCACAGGAGGAAATATAGTTCTTTAACAAATGGTGCTGGAATAACTGACTATACATATGCTGACGATTGAATATAGACCCATATATCTCACCATGTACCAACTAAACTAAAAATAGATCAAAGATCTAAATACTAAAACAGAAACAATCTGCTGGAAAATAAAATAGGTAAAACTCCTGAAGACATATTCGGTCAAGGATTTTCTGAACAGTATGCTAAATGCACAAGAAATAACATCGAGAATCAACAAATGGGATCATATCAAATTAAAAAGCTTCTGCACAGCAAAGGAAACAACCAACACAGTGAAGAGACAACCTACAGAACGGCGAAAAACTTTTGCCAGATACTCTTAGGACAGAGGATGAATATCTAGAGTATAAAAAGAAATTTAAAAATTAGACCCCCAAATTAAAGACCCAGTCAAAAAAGGGCACATGAAATGAATAGGCACTTTTCAGTAAAAGTATAAATGGCCAATAAATACACGAAAAAATGTTCACCATCTCTGGGCATTAAAGAAATGCAAATTAAAATAATACTGAAATTCTATCTTACTCCAGAAAGAATGGCTGTCATCAAAAAAAATCAAATAATAAGAAATGCTGATGGGACTGTGGGGGAAAAGGGAACCATTTTGCATTGTTGATGGGAAGGTAAACCGTACAACCTCTATGGAAGTTGGTATGAAATTTCCTCAAAAAGTGAAAACTAGAAATTCCCTTTGACCCAGTTATTCCTCTTCTAAGTAGGTATCTTCCCAAAAGAGTTAAACAGTGATACCCTGTTTATAGCAGCACAACTCATAATAGCTAAATCTTGGAATCAGCCTATGTGTCCATCAACAGATGAATGGCCATAGCAAGACCCGATCTTTTAAAAAAGTCTTATTATGAATCGAGTGCTATAAACATGAGCATGCACCTATTACTCTGATGTCCTTAACTATTTCAGGAAGAGACCTAGAAGTGGAATAGCTGAGTCAAATTTAATTCCTAATTTTAGCTTTTTGAGATCTACATCTATATCTATAGCTATATAATCTAGATCTAGCTATCTTTCTCCCTCAACACATGGATAAAGAAAATGCGGTACTTATATACGAGAAGTACTACTCTGCTATAAAGAAGGATAAACTCAAGTCATTTGTAGGAAAATGGATGCAACTTGAGATAGTAAGGTTAAGTAAAATAAATTAGACACACAATCTTAAATATTTCATTATTTCTTTCATATGAGAAACTCAAAATATAAATAAATTGAAGAGGAAAATAAAAGATAATAGGAAACAGGGAGAGGGATCTTTTGCAAAAGGTAAGGAGGCTTAGAGATGCGGGAGAGGAAAAAGAGGGAAAGGGGATGAAGAAAAGAATTAAGATGTGTTATGTACATGTGCCAACTCTCCAGGATGAATATAATCATTACATACTGCAAATATGAACTAATTAAAATAAAAATTTAAAAAATGAGTTGTTAAATAAAATCCACCGAGGAGTCAATATGACGTATGATCCTTGTGGTGGTTGGATTTTACCCTGAGAGAGTATTCATGGAATGATCACAAACTTTAGGCAATTCTTCATAGGTGGTGTCTCACTCACTTGGACTTTTGAAAGGTGTTGCACTGTGTGGATGTTGTAAAATTATATTCCCTTTAAAAATAAGTACCTGCAGTATGTGTCTTTTGCTTCCCCTCAAGTGTAGAGTCGGAAAGTTTAATAATCAGAAACCTGAGGTTTAAGAGAGGCCATACTTCAAATGAAATTCTTCAGGCCTCTCAAAGGATTCATCTCAAGAGGTGGCAAATATTCAGGAGCAAAATGAAACAAACATAGGCCGTGGTTTCACTACACATTTTACATAGCTTCTCTTTTAGTTAGTGTTTCAAATGGATAAGTCAAAATTTATATGTATATAGATGGAATTTAGGTATTAGGGATTTACTATGAAACTTTTGATTTAATGGACCTTTATACAACAAAACATAATCCTCAGTCTTGCCATTTAGTTAACTGGGTTGTCCTGGCCAAGATACTGAACTTAATCTTTGGAGGATTCTGTGAATATCAAGCATAATATACATACAGCGTCTAATGTAAACCTTTTAAAAATAGTCCATATAACATGTGAAGAGGCACGGAAAGAAGACACACCTTAAGAGTATAGCTGAATTTTCAAGGGATTAGGTATTCTATGTAAACTTGATGGTCCCTAGATAAAACCAAATAACTTTTGTAATTGTAAGTCTAAGTTTCTAAAGGTAAAAGTTTTATCTTCATCTGTATTGCTCTATCTAAAGTGAGCTAAATGTTAGGTTTGCGAACCTCTATTACCAACTGAGGGTTCTTTTGCTCAACTGGTATAGAAATCATGAATTGGCAAATTGTAGCTCTTTTAGTACTCACAGCCCTGACCTTTGAATACCAGTGGCTATCAGCTCTTAGTGTTAGTGGTCCTTCCCTCAGCTTGGAGCAAGCAGATACCTGTAGGCCTCAGGAACTCATTTAGCCACTGGAGATGGTAGCTCACAGCAATTCTCTATTGCTCTCTGGCTTCTAACCAACGTGAGTGTTACCAGCTCCAGCTGCTGACTGCTTTTGGTGCCAGTGTCCTTTGGCATTACCATCTCTAAGTGTACTAGCTCAGTATGCTCTACTTGAGATAGAGGCAAACATATGCCATCTGAAAGAGGTTTTTTTTTTTTTGTACATATGCTGTAGCACAAGGGGAAACAGTGTATGGACTGACTCACTAAGGGTATGGGAAGGTGGCTTATGTAGAGGAAAAAGGTGGGCTCATGCATAGGCAGCATCAGACTTTCTGTTTGGTCATAGGTAAGGCAGGGGCCCCTCACTGACTTGATTGAAAAAGGTTGTAGAAGGGCAGAGTCACCCAGAGAGGCTGTGGGATGAATTATCCAAAGGGGCTGCAGGGCAGAGTCAACTGGGAGAGGTCCATGGTTGAAGCCTGCTGAAGCCAAAGCAAATGTCCCCTGGAGCAGCCACGGGGCACTTTAGCTGTGGCTGACTGTAAGGTATTTGGGGAAGCTGCAGAAAGAGAAGAAAAGAAAAGAACAGAAAAGAAAAGGTATCTCTTGGGGAATATTAGGCCCTTCTCTCCTGTCTTACTACTGCCTGGAAGTGATTTTTATTTCCTAAGTTATCAGTCACTCAAAGCACGAGAAGTCTATATGCTATTATTTTTTGCCCAAACTATTTGGCTTTGTTCACAGAGCCAAATTTGTACTTGGTTTGTATATCAGTGGATACTTGTTATATCGAACAGTTCATCACCAGCTATTGGCATACTGCAATCTGTGTGAGAGAGATTTTAACATGATAAACAGTAGAAACATATTTCTAGATGTGACTCTATTTCTAAATGTGATGGTTTTTCATACTATTCTGGTAAGAGTTGACTAAAATAATAGAAATTGTCTCAAATTCAGTTATTTAAAAAATCTCTTTTACCCAGGTGATGCATTCCGGGGCCTCAGAAAAGAATATAATCAAAATGCAATGCCTTTCAGCACATCGGATGTTGACAATGATGGGTGCCACCCTACATGCCTCATCAATGGTCAGTCTGTGAGGAGCTGCAGTCATCTCAGTAACAACACAGGGTGGTGGTTCAACCAGTGTGGTCTAGCAAACTTAAATGGCATCCATCACTTCCCTGGAAAATTGCTTGCCAGTGGAATTCAGTGGGGTACATGGACCAAAAATAAGTCACCTGTGAAGATTAAATCTGTCTCAATGAAAATTAGGAGAACTTACAATCCATACTTTAAGTAGTCTCACTTTAAATTGTATACAACAATTACTTTTGATATTATGTTAAAGATTACACATAGCTTCTCTTTTTACTATGGATTCTAACATATTAGCTAAAATTTTACTATAGATAACATTTTGGTATTATAAGTTTAATGGTAATACTTCACTTTTGTATCATTTTATAAAAAATCATGCCACATTATGTTTTTACTACTAACAATATTAACAAAGTGCAATACGATCTACTTTATATAAATTACAGTTTGTAATCCTGAAATTTATAGTGATTTTAAAGGATTTTGCTTTCTCCTTGAAGCATATAAACCAAGATGTTAGGAAAATTCGAAAGTGTTTTACTTATTGCTATATTCATTTTACATGATTAATTATATAATCTACAGATAATTTATATTGAAGAAAATGATAATAAATAACTTTTCTTCAGATTAATATATGAATTGCACATGTTTAAAATCCTTACTATTTTTAGGTAATGCAATATATTTTGCAAGTAATGAGTTTGCTGCCCAAATAAAGTCCTTTTTGGTTTCATTATTTCACCATGGCTAATAATTTTATTCTTAGCCAGGTATGGTAGCAATACCCACAATTCTATCTACTTGAGAGACTGAGGCAAGAGAAGGAAAAATTCAACCTGGGCATTGTAGTGAGACCCTGTCTCAAAATAAAAAATAAAAAAGGCAGTAGAGCTGTAGCTCAGTGATAGAACATCCTTGCATTCAATCCACAGTACTAAAAAAACTGTTCTTGTTTGTATAAATTTATTGCACATTTATATCCTGATCGGTTGCATTTTAAAACAATTTGTATCTTTTTTTAAAAAACAATTTATATCTTAACTCTGTTTAACCAGTAAGAATGGTATGAACTTCAAACAAGAGCGGTAGAGAAAGAGTGATGAGTCAGTGGGCTAGCTGTACTGGGGAACAAGCTGAACTCCTCTACCTTTTCTCAGTTGCAAGAAATTAGATTGTAAGGATTCCATGGAAGAAGACAGAATGGAACAGGCGTGGCCAATGTACATTACTGGTGAAACTAAGGGAAACAAAAGTTAGTTTTGAACAGATGACAGAGAACAATGCACAAAGGAGGGAGAGAACTGGCTGAAAAACGAGGCAGAAAGAAGACTGAATCACAAGGGGTATGAGGGGATAGGTGTCAGGATGAGATAGCTGAACCAGAATAGGCTTAAACATGATCAGAATACAGAGTCTTATCTGGGTTCATGGATGGGCAAAAATGACAGTAAAGTCATTGTTTAAAATTTCTTTCACTTTGAAATTCTCTCAAAGCAGTGACTGAATCATGAATAGGATACACATAAGACAAGGTTGCAGGTGGATGCATATGGTTCCTGGTCATCTCCAGTGCCTGGCTGAACTTCTGTGTCTTGGCAGTGGAATGAAATATCTTCCAGACTGGAAAGCACAGAACTGGGGGCTCACTGTCTTTTATACCTGTAGTAATATAAGCACCAGAAGACAATTTTATCTACAAATAATGGTAAGTTTGTCTCTTAGTGAGTCACATCTGCTGTTTAGATTTTGGACCTTGTAATTCTTGCTGAGCCAATATGGAGTCAGTCTCCTTCACGGTCCCACAAGGTCTAGGGCGTTTCACATTTTTATCCCATCATAAAGAGTATGAGGATGATAGAAATATCAAGGGGCTGTTGGTCCCCATTTTCCTGAGGCTCAGCTTTGTGTGGTTTAGCTTTCTGAGGTTTTAGTTACCCGTGGTCAACCACTGTCCAAAAATACAGTGCAATATAAGATATTTGGAGAGACCACATTCACAAAACTTTCATTATAATATATTGTTATAACTGTTCTATTTATTATTGGTTATGGTTGCTAGGTCTTACTATGTATAATTTATAAATTAAACTTTATCATAGGTATATATATATGTATATATATATATATATAAATAAAACACACATAGTATACATAGGACTCTGCACTATTTTCAATTTTGGGGATCTACTAGGGGTCGTGGAATGTATCCCCAACAAATAAAAGGGAACTTCTGGTAACTGGAAGATATGTGCATAACAGTGACTAAAAATTTTGGAATCCATCTTAGAAGTCTGCCTATCACTTTAAAGCTACACTAATAAAATGGGGAAAACAGAAAGGTCACTAAATAGGAATTCTATAGCTTGATAAAACATTTCTAAACTTGTAGTATATCTGAAAATGAGTTTTATATCAGTGGAAGAAGCGACAGATAAGTGGTAATATGGAAAATAGCTAATAATTTGAAAACAAAGGATTATTTTTTACATAAATTAACTCCAGATTAATTAAATATGTGAAATAAACTAAAATTGGTTAGTATTAGGCAAAACTATGAGTCAGTCCTTTCAATTAAAAAGGAGAAAGGGCGGAGGTAGGAAGATGGCAGAGCAGTGAAAGTCAGCATCTCAGGCTCCCCAGGACTAGATGCCTAGAGGCTGAAAAACAACTGCTAGGAGAGGAACTGAAGTGAGTGGAGGGCTCACGGAACCACAAGTGAACTGACAGAAGAGAAGAAAAAAGGATTAAATGCTACAGAAGTAATAATTCAGTGACCCAGACCTGAGGTTGGAGAGACAGCTGCTCGTGGTGTGGCATGGCGCGGGGTATGGCGCAGTGCTTCGGTGACCCAGAGAGACCAAGGAGACCAGCGGGATCACAAGGAACACGTGGCAGAGACCCAGAGAGGCCCCTGAGACTGGAGAGATGGTGTGGCACGTGTGGCGAAGATTAGAGAGTCCACGGAGATCAGAAAGACCATGTGGCATGCCCAGCGGAGACCAGTGAGTCCAAGGAAGAGAGACCGTGTGGTGCGGCAGCAGAGTAGCCTCTGACTAAGGGGCAGTGAAAAGAACCCTTTTGCTCACAGGGAAATGGAGACAGAGACTGGGAGAATCCTATGAAGTTGGAGAAAATAATGAGAGATTAAGCCACGATACCCGCTGTGATCCCCAGTGTCTGTGGCCGGTGAGTGACGATAGAGCCGCACTCCGGGATACAGTTGTACAGAGAAGTAGGCAGGGATCACAGTTTTGTTTAGGAAAGGACTTGGGCTCAGGCTTCAGCGGAGAACAGCATGACAATCGCTTCACTGCCAGACCTCCAAAGTAGAAGGATGTAAGGGCAGCCCAGTCATGTAGATTACTGGCTGTGAAAAAGTAGGAGCTGGGAGTACTCAGACTCTGCTTCTTTGGTGGTCAGAAGCCAGTCCTAGCCCTACATACAAAGGACTGGAAGCTCACAGTGGTGACTTGTCCTTACCATTAACAGACCTCATTCTGTGCATGGACTGCCCTTGGTCTTCCAGTGGTCTTCTGGAATTTTGCTCCTTAAAAGGAGTCATGAATTCAAACAATCGAATAAAACCTTTTTTTCCTACTATTTATTTGACTGTATTATTTTCTCATTTATTATCCTTAAAGTACTATTAAGACTTTTTTATATTTTAAAAATTTCTTATCTTTTTCTTTAGTTTTTAATCTTTACTGTATTTCTCCTTCTATACATTACTCCCACACTTTTCTCTCTATATTTAACACTATTCTCGCTACTTTCTTTTATGAGGGTGCCTGTGTATCTGTGTTTTGCCCACACTTACCTATCTTTATTTCTTTTTTTTCTGCCTAGTATAGTTTTAGGTAAGAGAACTCTCCCCTGTGCATTTATACCCCAGCCTACTTTTACCTACAACTCCCCGCATGACCTCCTTCCCTTGTGCTTTTTTTTCTTTTCTTCTCTTTTTCTGATTGTCAATTTAACTCTTCTTCACTCTCCCCCTCTTTCACAGACTCTCTTAAACATTTCCCTACCACCTACATCAAGCACAGAACTTCTCTCCATCCCCATTTCTCACTACCAATGTTGAACCTAGTCTTCCCTGGCATCCCTTTCTAAATATATAAGAGCATATCCTTCACATTAATCCTTCTCTTAATATATCCTCAACACTAATCCTTAACATTGTCCTTCCCCTACTTCATTCCCACATCCTAGAGCAGAGGACTTGGAGAGAGGAAAAATTTTTTTTCTTTGTCTTTATAGTTCTAATCTCTTGTCCTCACTTTCTTAGCCTTACTCAGATCTCTATGCCCCTGGATCTCGAATGGTAGATTCTATAGAATTACCATTGAATAGAGGTTTTTTTTTTTTTTTTTCCAATAGGGGAGACAAAACCAATGCATTTGGTGTACATTAACTGTGGACCAAGGCTCAGGTTGTTATAATGCTTACACTTATATTTGTGAATTTCTTCTCTAGACTAAAGGGAGACCCAAAACAGGGTCTTAGGGTAAGCCACTAAGCCCTGATAGATTCTACTGCAACAGATTAGTCTGTTACTGCTGTAGTTGAATTGACTTCATAGGAATAATCCTGATTCAGAGGACATTTGAACACCAGTGAAGTCATATACTGAACTCAACATTGTACTCAGGGAGATGGACAGTAAAAGTCATTAACGCAAGAACTCAGGCTGATTGAGACTCAGGAAGAATACTCATGATTGAGACTCATGCAGCCTGGCAGAAACAGACCCAGAGTCTGAGTTAACCCCAACTTGGTAACAGAAGGACCATTGGAATAACTGGGGAGTGATTACTTAGACTCTTCAGCAAAGAAGTGATCTGGGAATCACATATGCAATGGCTTGTTGGAATATCTAATTGATGTTCCCAGTAGACATTTTATTGTCTAAATTTGTGTATGTTTCTTGAGTAATTTAGTATTTTCTTTTATTGTTTCAAATGTTCATTAGGTTGTTAACCTTATAGAATTGTGCTTCCATTAACTCTGATTCAGTAGACTAGATTCTGTCCCTCATCTAGGGAATAGACAAAGGAGACGAAGCATTACTGCAAGGACCATTATATAGAAACGTTGTAAGAGTGAAACAGTGGATACTATTTTAAAGTGAAGACTCCTTGTGGCAAAACTTAGGGTTAGGGACAGAGACAAAACCACTTAAACAACTGAAGCAGCAAACACTAGAATTGGACATACAAGCTGAAAATTACTCACAGAGAGGCAACATCCTACTAAAAATATAACCACAATCTCTCTTCACGTATCTAATCCCCAAACAGCAATAACCCCCCAAAAAAGGGGAGGAGAAAATTTGCAAAAAACGCTAAAGAAGAAATAAATAAATACAGCTTTGAACAGGCGAATGGGGAAACAAGGGCATAGAAGATCTCCTACCCCCCCCAACTCTCCTAAGGCAGAGCAAGGGGACAGAAAAGGAGAAGAAAACAAATACTAAGTAGGAGAAATCTATGAAAAGTTCTTAGAAGAGATGAAAAAAATAGAGGAATTCAAAGAGGAAATGAATCAAAAGTTTATAGCCATGACACTCAATACACCTACAGTGAATTTTAGGGAAATAGGTAAAAAGCTAGATGAACTAAGACAGTTCAAAACTTGAACGAAAGATTCAACAAACATATGGAAACCTCTAAAAGGTGTCAGACAGCAATTCCTGAAATTAAAAAAAAATTATAGAAGTCATACATTCCAGAAATGACCAGTATGAAGACAGAGTGTCTGATACTGAGGACAAAATAGTGGATTACAATAAGGAGCTCAAAGAAACTAAAAAGAAAATAGAGAACAAGAGAAGACTATCCAGCAGGTACTAGATGATAACAACAAAAAAATTAATCTAAAACTAACTGGAGTTAAACAAAAGTTTGAAGACTACACAAATGGATTCACTACCATGCTTACAGAAATTATTGAAGAAAATTTCTCAAATACAAGAAAAGATCTTAAAGTATAAGTAAGTGCTGCTTATAGGATGTCAAACAATTATGACGAAAGGAGATGCTTACCAAGGCATATCCATACTAAATTCACAGATATCCAGCAAAAATCAGAATTTTAAAGGCAGCCAGAGAAAAACAAAAATCACATATGAAGATAAATTAATTAGAATCACAGCAGATTTTTCAGCTCAAACTGTAAAGGCCAGAAGAGCTTGGAGTGAAGTATTTCAAGCCCTAAGAGCAAATAACTTCCAATCCAGATTAACTTACCCAGCAAAGCTATCCCTCAAAATAGATGGAATAATAAGGTATTTCTATGAAAAAGACCAACTCAGACGATACATGAGAGCTAAACCAGCTCTTGAGAAAATGCTCAAGAATATTCTCCACAGGAACATAGGATTGGACATACCTGAAAACACTGAGGAAACTAGTGAGGTCAGGGAATAAAGAACAACAAAAAATGTCAGAAAAAGTAAAACAAATAATAAGCCAACAGATAAAGAAGACAATGATAGTAAGCAACCGACACATCTCAGTAATATCTATCAACATTAACAACACCAACTCTCCAATCAAAAAACACAGAGTGGCAGACTGGATCAAAAGACAGAACCCAACAATCTGTTGCATTCAAGAAACCCATCTAAGCCAACTAGATATTCACAGACTTAAAATTAAAGGATGGAAAAAAACATTTCATGCATCAGGAGCCAGAAGCAAGGGTAGCAATTCTAATATCAGATGCAGTAGACTTCAAGTTAAAATGGATTAGAAGTGACAAAGAAAGCCACTATATATTAATTAAAGGAACAATACAAGAAGAGATAACATTGATAAACATATATGCACCAAATACCAGAGCACCTACTTCCATAAAACAAAAACTGCTGAAATTAAAAGATCAAATAAACATCAAAACAATCATTGTAGGAGACTTTAGCACCCCACTTTCACAAAGAGACAGATCAACTAAACAAAAAGCCAACAGAGAAATTTCAGAGTTGAACCATACTCTTGAACTTATGGACTTAATAGATATATACCAAATATTCTACCCCTCTACAACAGAGTAGATCTTATTTTCAGCAGCACATGGTACTTTTTCCAAAATAGATCACATACTAGTTCACAAAGTTGGCCTAAGTAAATATAAAATAATTGAAATTACCCCATGCATATTATTTGACCACTGTGCAATGATAACAGATATCAACACCAGAAGAAAAGTCAGAAAAGGCAAAAGCTCCTGGAAAGTTAACAACATACTCCCAAACAACCAGTGGGTCACAGAAGAAACCAAAGATGAAATAAAAAATTTCTGGACAGTAATCATAATGACTATACAACCCAACAAAATCTTTGGGACATTCTGAAAGCAGTTCTAAGAGGAAAATTTATTGCAATCAACACTCACATTAGGAAAACAGAGCAAGTCCAAATGAATAACCTTATGAGAAACCTTGAGATACTTGAGAAACAACAACAAACCAGCCCCAAACTGAAATGAAGGAGGGAAATTATAAAGATGAGAGCAGAAATTAATGAACTGAAACTAAAAATCTGTAAAACAAATAAATGAAGCAAAGAGCTGGTTCTTTGAATGAATAAATAAAACAGACAAGGCATTAGCAAGACTTGCTAAGGAGCGAAAAGAAAGACCCACATAAATGCAATTAGAAATGACAAAGGTGAAATCATTACAGACACTGTCAAAATCTAGAAGATAATTAGTAACTACTTTGAAAAATTATATTCCAACAAACTACTAAATTTCAAAGAAATGGACAGATTTCTAGACAAATACAAACAATCAAAACTAACCCAAGAAGACATTAATACACTTAATAACCCAATTACATGCAAGGACATCTACTCAGTAATAACAAATCTACCAACTAAAAAAAATCCAGGATCTGATGGATTCACAGCTGAATTCTACAAAGCCTTTCAGGGGATTATATCACCAATACTCCTCAAGCTGTTTAAAGAAATGGAAAGGGATGGAGTGCTCCCAAACTCATTTATGGAAACCACTATCGCTCTGATCTCCAAACCAGCCAAAGACCCAACTAAAAAAGAGAACTATAGGCCAGACTCCTTAATGAATATAGATGCAAAAATCCTCAACAAAATACTAGCAAATAGAAAGCAACATATTATCAAAAAGCTGATACAATATGATCAAGTGGGTATCATCCCGAAGATGCAAGGATGGTTCAACACATGTAAAACTATATATGTAATACATCACATAAACAGGAACAAGGTAAAAAACCACACGATTATATCAATAGATGCAGAAAAGGCTTTCAACAAAGTCCAACACTGCTTCCTAATAAAAACCCTGAAGAAAACAGGTATAGAAGGGCCATATCTGAATATGATAAAGGCTATCAATGACAAACCAATAGCCAGCATCGCACTAAATGGGGAAAAACTGAAAGCATTCCCCCGAAAATCAGGAGCAAGACAATAAGCAAAATTAGAGACATAGGGAAAACTAAAAAAGATATTTTTAAAAATTGACAAATTTTATGTTTTTACATATGATGCATCCTAAATTTAAGAATAGAGAATTGTTATAAAATAGGCAAATGATGTGAATAGCAACTGACAGAATATAAATGGTTAATAAACATAAAACTTTCTCATGAGTCATCACGAAAATTAAGACCTAATATTGTCAGAATTTACATGAGGTAACACTACTTGTGTTTGTATAGAAGGTAGAAAATGGGATTACTCATTCTTTTGTTGTAGGGCTGAGGATTTAGCTCAGTGGTTAGAGTACTTGCCTTGCAAGCACAAAACCCTGAGTTCGATCCCCAGCACCAAAAAAAAAAAACACAAACAAACTCCCCAAAACAAAAAAAACCTTCATACTTTTGTTGTAATGTAAATTGATATAACTTTGTTGAAGAAATAACCAAGAGGAAACAGTTTACGTCCGTTTTATATAACATATCCATACATATGTTTGTGACTATTCAACATAGCTAACAGTTAGTGTTTACTCAGTGAATGACCCTGTGATAAATACTATATACATGCATCATTAGAAAAGTATGAGTCAGGTATTTTGCTGATGAAGACAATTGAATCTGATTTAGAATCACAGCAGTATAACTTATGTATAAGTGAACTGGAATTTGAACACGTGTCTTCTCAATTCTGTCTATCACACTGAAACAGCTGGTGTCTGGAGCAACATGGAGAGTCACATATGTCTGACTCTGGCTTAACACATCAACCCCTCCTGCAGTGAATGTTCCTCTAAGTGAAGACAAATCAATCTTTATGTCACTTCTGAAATAGTTTTCCAGTGATGTTATAAAGGAAGAGTTGACAAAGCCATATGTCAATGTAGTAGCAGGAGATATGAAAGCAGGTAGGGAAAAACAAAAACAAAATTTTATTGTCTACTGATTCAGTATAAGCCATAGTTGCCATCAGTTTGGATGGTTGCTTTGTATTCAAGAAATGATGAAAGAAGTTCACAGGACCTGTGGTTTCCATTCAAACAAACAAACATCTTTAAAAGTTTTAAGAAATAGAAATGAGAAAAATTGGTAATATGTCAAAGCAAAAAAAGGCCATTTTCATTGTTCCTGGCATTGTACATTTAATATAGTCATGATTTTTTGTTTTCTATAAAAGCTGAGTTTAAGAAGCCAAGTACTTTTATGTGGCACTTGAGAATTTAATGCATTGGACAGCTGGGAATAAGACTTGAGGCATTTTGTTTTCCACAAATTATGAAGCATTTTACATTTCAGTAAGACTAGTCTTCTGAAACTGAAACAAATGGTTTAAGGAAAACTTTGATTATTTTTAAGTTACATAAACTTTTTATAAACACGTCTGAAAATATTTACCCTTTAAAATATAGTAATTTCACATTTGAATGTAACATTTTTTTTCCCCACAGAAAAGCATTTAAAAAAAAAACCCCACAGCTTGGGCTACATACTGAGTTCAAGGCCAGCCTGAACTATGTAGTGAAACTCTGTTTTTAAAAAAATAGTCCATAGTCATCTCAGAGTAGGACTACTAAAACTTACCAGTTTTATAAGAAATAAGCAGACTTATTACCATAAATAAAAAATTTTAAAATAGTGGGTAAATTGAAAATTAAGTACTCTGCTCTGATCTTAATGATTTCCTCTCTTGTATGGGCTTTAGGTTTGTTTTGTTCTTCTTTTTCTAGTTGTTTGAGCTTCACCATTAAGTTTTTTATTTGAGCTCGCTCTGTCTTCTTGATGTGGGAGCTCAATGCGATAAACTTCCCCCGTAGCACTGCTTTCATTGTATCCCATAAGTTCCGGTATGTTGTATTCTCGT
>PVJO010013741.1:0-50700 GCA_004026905.1 Hystrix cristata | reverse complement strand
TTTTTTTTTTTTTTGGGGGTGCTGGGATTGAACTCAGGGCTTGTGCGTGCTAGGCAAATGCTTTAACACTAAGCTAAATGCCCAACCCTTGTTTTGACTTTCATCTCAGTCTCTTTCATGTAGTTCTGCTTACCAAGAATACATCCTTGGTCTATGGTTTAATTTTTTTTTTACTTTTATTAGTACATGTTTGCAGTAAAAAAATGATTACATTCATTGTAGGGAATTGGTACATGTACATACACATTTCTTTTTTTCCCTTCCCTCCACCCCCTTTTGTTTTTCCAGCATCAGATTAATTTATTTATAAGACCGTATAAAGTTACCATATTACAGATTGAAAACCAGACTAACAGTACAGAAAACAAAACACTTAAGACAGTTGTTACATTTCAGTTTTGTTTTGTAATGTTTTTAAAGTCTGAGTTTAATTTGTCTGTCAAGGAACCCTAACCTTTTGATATTTAGAGTTTCTCGGTCTGAATTTTGTTGATTGATTGTGTATTCAGGATGTAGTTTACCACATCCATCTGTCCTCTGTATTTCTCACTTTTTGACAGCTCAATCCAGAGGCTGCGTCCGACGCAGCTTGCGTACCTGTGGCGAGACTGTAGGTGGCGCTGTTCTTTCATTGGTAGGTGATCAGCTCTGGACATCTCCTGTCTCTGACGTTACCAGCTGCCTTGTTCTCTTCTTCGATATGCTGACTTACTGGGGCTGAAGAGTGGTGATATTCTAATCTTTGTATTCACTGGGATGTTCCTGTGAAGAGATGCTTTCTCTGGTATATTTGGCTATCGGGTGTTGTAGTTACCAGGGTGCAGTGATACAGTTACAGAAAAGGCAGGATAATTGCTTGGTTCATTCCCTTTGTTTACTAATTTAAAAAATAATAGATCTTTTCATTTTTTTATGTTAGTTCTAGGAGACCAGTTAGTTATTACCATTTTAAAATATTGTGACCTAATGGATTTAAATGTATTTGATTGCAGTTGTTATCTTTTTTGAATCTCGAATTGTCCTGTCTTCAGCCAATAGGGTCTTCAGGTTGACTCCTGTGTCCTTTTGGTGCAGCCATACTGGATTTGTTTACATGTCTGTTATTTCCTATGGCCAGATGTTTCAGGCTTATCTTTGCATTTCTTCCTCTATACTTTGACTCAGCTATTTCTTCTAGAAGTCCTGATTTTCTTTGGTCAGAAATGGTATTTCAAGACCACCATCCGAGCCCTAGGCCTTTTCAGTAGATCGAACTACTGAAAACACTCACACTCACCATACACGGACGCACACTCTTACATATTTATGTGTTAGAATATGTTTGTGTGTTAATATACTTTCAAAGTGTAATACCTTATGGTTAACAGTGATACTGTGATGTTAGTTGTGAGGTTTTTGTAGATGCTCTTTGACCGGTTGAAGAGTTCCTTTGTATTCCTGATCTAAGTGTTTTTTTCTTTGTTCTTTATTTTTTAATCATGAAAGGACGTTAGATTGTGTCAAATGCTCTTTTTAGTCCTGAGATGATCATGAAGTGTTTCTTTTTATGCTGTCTATATGGTTTATCATACTTATTAATTATTGGATGTTAAATCAACATTCCTGAAAAAAAAATCACATTTTATCATGGAGTAGAATTATTTTCACATGTTCCTAGATTTGGTTTGCTCATTTTTTTTGAGGATTTTTGTGTTTAAGTTCATAGAAGATGGTTTGTAGTTTTTTGTGTGATATCTTTGTTTAGTTTTAGTATAAGGGTAATGCTGGCCTCATAGAATAAATTGGGACATGTTCTCTTCAATTTTTTGAAATAGGCTGTGAATAATGGCTTTAGATGGTTGGTAGAATTCACCATTGAAGCCATCTAGACCTGGGCTTTTCCTTGCGGGTTCATTTTTTGATTCCAGTCTGTTTATATTTCCTATTTCTTCTTGAACCAGTTTCAGTAGTTTGTCTTCCTAGGAGTTTGTTCTTTTTATCTAAGTTGATTCTTGTCATACAGTTCTTCATGATCTTTCTTTGAAATCTCTTTTATTTCTGTGATTCCTAGGTCTTGTATCTGCTTGTGGAGCTGCTCTGGTACTTAGTGACATTCTCACCCATTTTTAAAATTTTGAGACAGAGTCTCCCTATCAGGCCCAGACTGCCCTTGAATTTGAGATCCTCCTGCCTCTGCCTTATGGGATAATAGGATAGATGAGATAATAGAAGTGCACCACTATTCCTGGTGCTTATTTGTGATTTTAGTAGTTTGAATTTTTTTTATTGTCCACCCTAATTAAAAGTTTGTCAATTCTGTAGATATTTTCAGAGTTCCAAAGAAAGTAAATTTCATGATTTTTCTGTTTCACTAATTTTGTATAATTAATTGCATTTTTATCTCATTTATTTAATTCATTTCTTCTCTGTTCCTTACTTTCTTCCTTCTGTAGTTGTTTTAGGTTTAGTTTGTTTTTCTTTTTCATATTTGAAGATAGAAAGTTACATTATTAATTTGAAACCTTTCATGTGTATATATGCAGACATATATTTAATTTTCTTTTTACCATTTACAGTTATACATTTCCCTGTCATCCCTTCTTTAGCTGCATGTCATAAGTTTTGTTATGGTCTCTTTTTTATTCACCTCAAAATATTTTCTAATTTCATTTTTTAAAATTTCTTCTTTGACCGATTGGTTTTTAAGGACTTCATTGTTTAATCTCCATGGATTTGTTGATTTTCCAAACTTTCTTCAGTTACTGATTTCTGATTTAAGTCCTTTGTGGTCCGAAGACACATTTTATATATTTCTGTCCTTTCAGGTTTATTGAGATTTGTTTTATAGAGAGGTAACACGGTCTGTTTTAGAGAATGTTCCGTGTCCTTGAAATGGTCCACAGATACTGGAAGTCTATCAGGCTGGTTTATAGTGCTCAGTTCTTTTGTTTTCTTACTGCTTTTCTGCCTAGTTATCTATTATTAAAAAGCTGCTAAGTTAACCCAGTTTTAACTTAGTTAATATTATTTATAGCTCGCAAAACTTTCAAGGCAGATTTGATTACATTGATTATTTGTGATCCAGTTGGAGAGTGAGTGCTCTAGTGCTGTGAATCTGCTTATTTGAACACGGTTGGGGAGGTGGTGGAAAACATCATGGGGAGGGGATGGCATGGGGAAACAAGGGGCAAGAAAACAGGGCAGGAGAGGAGGATGGATGAGGTAATGGAACAGGTGGCAGACAGACACATACACAGAGATACAGTGTATTCAGAAATGCAGTGAGATTGGGAAGAGGTGGGGTCCCGCAGAGAGAAAGACTTCTGGGACAGGGAGACGTGCATGCGTATATAGGGAGACAGGTGCCCCAAGAGAGGCACAGATGTGCATCATGTCAAGAGGCACCCAAAAGAAGCAATAATCAAACACCAAGAACCAGAGCGAGGTGGACAGAGCTGCAGGGCGATGGGAGGAGCAGGGGAGAGAAACAAGAACAGAACGAAGACTTATAGATAGGATGAGACTCAGAGGCAAAATGACAGACAGTGAGGGAAACAGACAGACACACAGACACAGACATTCAGATGGATAAAGAGCATGAAATCTTCAACAGGGTACATTTTACAGTATTGGCCTGAGAGTAATAGCTACTGAATGATGTTGATATACCCTTAGCTAGTTTGACTTTTTTAGTTTCTTTTTTTTTTAAGTGGTATATACTCACTGTCTTAGTTACTTTTCTCTCGTTGCTGGGACAAAATACAAGACACCCAAAATTAGGGGAAGAAAGGTTTATTTGGCTCACAGTTTGTAGAAGTTTCAGTCCACAGTCAGCTGGGTCCAAGGCAGGGTAGCATGGCAGACAGGCAGAAGTCAGCAAGGTAGGCAAGGAATGCAAGCAAGCAAGCAGCTAACCAGCTTCTTCTTGTATTTTATATTTTATCCAGGCTACCTGTCTTTAGGGTGGGCAGTACTCCCACCCTTAATCCTGATACCCTTAATTTTAGTGTCACATCCTTGATCCCAGCAGAACCATGCCAAATCGATCAGTGGATTAATTTAGTAATCACACACTCTAGATCCAGCTATCTCTTACTACATGAGGCTTTGGGGGGACATCGAGACACAAACCATAACACTGAATAAAGATTGAAGTAAAAATTAAGGATTTTTTTTATGTCATTCTCATCTTCCTAACTTCTTTGAGGTAGTGATTGTTATCAGTTTTTTATGATTCTTCTAGGGACACACACACACACACACACACAAGCACCCTACAGACTTATATTTCTATTTGTGTCTTAAATTGTCCCTGTCCCTTTGTATCTTAATATACATACACAACACATATGCAGTTGATTATGTTACACATATCTCCTTTGTTGATTTAACAGTGTATCTTGTTCATTGTTCCTTTTCCAGTCTTACAGATCAGTGGTTCTCAGGGAAGCCAGTACTGCTCCCTGGTGGAGTTTGTGAAGATTGAGTGATATTTTTGATGTATCAGTGATTTGGCATTGGTTGTGGACAGTTAGTGTTCTGACACTCTGAGCATTCTGCGAAGCAGATAACAGACAGTAGAGTATTGTATCCTGTGTACTCCTGAATGCAGACCTTAACTCATTTTTTGTATCAGCATAGATTGTTTTTAAATATTTTTAACATATGCTGAATTTCCCAGGTATTAGGTAGGCTTTAAAATAGGGGAAATTGTACTTTATTTTATGTGAAGTTTTATATGGTATCTTTATCTACCCTTGAATCACTGTGCCTTGTAGTTGTCACATATGTTCATGCAGATTCTGTATAAGCATATAAGGATCTAAGTATTTCATTATGTAATCATTTACAAGGATTTATTTTTTTTCTTTTGGTTTCTCAGATGGGATCTCACTATATATTTCAGGTCTGCTTTGAACTCATTAAGTAGCCCAGGCTGGCCTTGAACTTGTAATCCTCCTGCTTCAGTCTCTGAGTCCTGTTATTAGAAGCATCTGCCACCATACCTTGCTAAGCATTTATATGTTGAAAAATTATTTAAATTACTTTTGTTTCTGCTTCATTGTGGTTAGAATACTGTGCACATTTTTGTTGTCAGTTATAAGTAGCTTTTGTTAGCTGTTGTATTTCATCAAATCTAAGATGCTAAGTCACCAGGTTTGCCATTGTTTATCTAGCAGTAAGAAAAAAATCTTGTATTTATGATTTAAGTTGCTAGCATTGTAAGACATTCTGATTTCTGATTTTTGTTCTGTTTTGTGGCATGGGGAATGAACATAGGATTCCTGTATGCGCAACATGTGCTCTACCACTGAGCTACACCCTGTGCCTCTGATTTTTGATTTTTTAGAAGAATTGATGCTATTATAACTTTCTCTGGTAGCCTGTGCTGTGTTTCCCAGATGCAGTGTGTATCTTTATCTTTGTCTTTTTCTCTTTACTCCGACCAAGCTCACTCTGCAGAGCCAGTTCTTCCCAACACTCCACTTTTGCTTTCTTGAATAAACTTTGTCACTGCTTAAAAAAAGAGAATTGATAAAATTTATATGAATTTTAGTTCAGGTTACTATATGATATTATAAAGTTTTTAAAAATAAGAATAAGGTATTGGATTTCATACTGGTAGGCAGTAGAAGCTATGAAAATGAGATACTACTTCATTTAAAAATTGCTGCATTATGTACAAATGTGTAGGTTCCTTGGTTTTGAAATTAATGTACAGTTTTTTGCTTGCAAGAGGTAGAAATGTATGTGTCAAACGAGCTTAAATGCAAGGAGGAATGATTGGTCCATATAACAAGGGTAGATCGTGAAACGCAGCTGCAATCCAGGGAAGCTGGAATCGGACTGGACTGAAGGAGTTGAAGTTGCCAGAATATTCTTTTTCCATTCGTGGTGCATGGTTTTCTCTCTCATGTGTCAGGGAAGATGTTGACTGGAAGTGTTTGGTTTGATTCTTTCCGGCTTTTTAACCCAAAAGGCATGAGCCCTTCTTTTCTACCTGAACCCCCATTAAAAATAAAAAGTTCTTTTTTTTTTGGTGTTGGGGATCAAACTGATGGCCTTGCGCTTGCTAAGTGAGAGCTCTACCACTGAGCTAAATCCCCAACCCCCAAAATAAACAATTCTTAGTAATGCTTTTGATTGGCCTAGTTTAGTTCACAGTCTCAGTTTTGGGTAAGTCACTGTGGCTAGGTGATTGAGGAACTATGTGTGCCAGGCTCAGCCTGGGTGTGACTTTATTGCCAGAAGAATGCCATGAACAGGTTGGGATGAAAACAAGAGTGACTAGAATACAGACAAAAATACGAGGTGTCTGTTACAGTGAAAACTTAGGTTGTTTCCAGTTTACTACTTTATGTATTGTGAGTAGTCTATTTCATATCTTAAAAATTTCTGCACATAAGAATTTTATTATGAAATTATTATAAAGATTTAAAAGTATTTTGTCATGAAAACTAACACAGGTTTTTCATGTATTCTAAATTTTGCTGTTCATCAGAATAGAACTTCAAATTATGAAGTATCAAATTTAATAATGCATTTTAATGTGGTTTGGAAGCAGAGGAATGGATTATATAATGGAGTTGGAGTGCTAAAGTAATACAGAATATTAAATTGTATCTGATGCTATAAAGTTATAAGCACATAATCAGACTCAGATACTGGAACAATTGATTTGAATGTGGAGTGCTTGACATTTTGCTGTCTCTTCCATACCTTACAGTGTTTGACTCTGTGTACTGTAAGTTCAGTGGACTTCTGACTGGTTGTCACCAGTGACAGATTTCTGATTTTTAAAATATGTCATGGCTATAAATCACTAGTTTGCTAGATTGAACTGGCAATCTATTAAAGAACATGGCAGTATTTACTGTAGATAAATGCAAATTTAAAAAGGTTCTGTGTATGAAGGTTTAAATGATTTATTAGCCTTCAGTGCACACATGAATCTGAAGTTATGTAATGGATTTAGAAAATTTCATTTCCTGTTTGAAGATTCAAATTTGCATATTTCTTCTATAACGTAAGTATTGGATCTGAGTCACTAGAATGTATAGTTAAACTCTGTATGATACCAATAATTGCTTAATCTTTTTTACGTGCTATATGGCAGACCTGTCTTGGTTGTTGGGCAAGTGATTAAGTATATCACCTCTTTTTGGGGGGTGGCCGGGGTGGGAAAGAAAGAATTAAAGAAACTGAGACTGTCCTCTTGAAGTGGCTTCAGAATTTGTGCTCATGAGTTTCCTTTAATTTTGTTTTCATTTTCTAACAATTAGAGTTTGATCTTGGTTAGTATGGCTTTCCTTTCAGTGGGAAATAATCAGTGGAAAATTGAATTCTGTGACAAATTCACGCTTTAAAAAGTTTTTCTGGGTTGGCTGTGAACTCTTTAGCTCCACCCATCCTCCTAGCTCAGCATCCCAAGTAGCTGGGACTACAGGCTTCTGCTACCACATCTGGCCTGATTATTTTTTAAATTAAATCTTTGTTTTAAGATCATTGTGGATTCTCATTCAGTTGAAGAAATTATAAGGAGAAATTCCATCAATTCTTTATCTGATTTTCTCAAATGGGAGAACCTTGCAAAACTAATGTGATATTGCCATTCATATAACAGTGATGTAACAAGATCAGAAAACTCCCGTCACATACAGGGCCCTTGTGTTGCTGTCTTGGAGCCACAGTCTGTTTCTTCCTGTTACACTTCAACCTAACCACCAATCTGTTTATTTCTACAGTTTAGTTAGTTTAAGTGCTTCCCCCCACCCCATTAGTACAGTTTTTTAGAGATTTGTCTAGATTTTTGCTTATCTCACTAGTTTAGTCCCGTTTATTGCTGAGTAGTGTGCTATGGTATTGGTTGTACCACATTTCAGCCATTTTGATGTTGGGGGTGATCTGAATTTTTTCCATTTATTTGGCTATTAACTAATAAAGCTGCTATAAATATTTGTGTACAGGTTTTGTATGAATATGTTTTCATTTATCTGGGGAAAATGTCAGGAATGAATTTGCTACATTGTAGTAGTTACATTTGTTAAGAAAAGACATTGCCAAACTGTTTTCCATAGTGGTTATGTCTTTTTACATTCATACTGTCAACATTATGAGTGATCCAGTTTCCTCACATACCTATGAGCAGTTAATGTGTCACTTGTAGTCCTTCTGATTGATATGTAGTGTCATCTTAAAGTGGTTTTAATTTGAATTTCCCTAATGGCTAATGATGTTGAATATTTTTCTTGTACTTATTTGTTGTCTGTCTATATATGTCTTTTTTGGGGGAATATCTATTCTTTCACATAATTTCTAGTTGGATTCTTTGAATGTGAGAACTGTGGAATGGGAGAGTTCTTGATCTGTTTTAGATGTAGCTTTGTCAGACATATGGTTTGCAAATATTTTCTCATAGTCTGTAGCTTGTCATTTCATCCTCCTAGCAAGGTCTTTTGGTGAGCCAAAAATTTTAATTTTTTTTTTTTTTTTTTTTTTGTAGTGCCGGGGATTGAACTCAGGGCCTTGTGCTTGCAAGGCAAGCACTCTAATCACTGAGCTAAATCCCCAGCCCCCAAAATTTTAATTTTGATGAAGCTCAACTTACCAGGTTTTCCTCTTATGGAATTTAACTTTTGGTGTCAAAAGTTTGGTGTTTTTTCTTGTCTTTTCTTTTCTTTTTGGCAGAGTTTTTAGAATGTATTTTTGTTCACCTTAAAAATAAAACTTTTAAAAAATATACAGGACTTTTTGAGTACAGGTATATCTTGAATGGCTGAATTATAAATAATGCCTCTGGTCATGTTCACAGCTAGGGCTGGAGCGAATGTCCTAATTCCAGTGAAGGCTTTAGAGAGTCAGGAGGCCAGCTGGACCCAAAAGTGGGCTCACTGGGATCTTTTATCCATGCCAGAGTGGATTCAGACAGTCCAGAAAGCAAGGGTCAGGAAGGGGATGGGGGGACTGGACCCCCAGATGTTCTCCTGCAAATCCAAAGGATTCTTGGAATAAGAGATCAATTTACAAATTATTAATATATAAGACTAAAAATTTACATATTAAATATAAATTACAGGCTATTATTGAAATTATAAAGTAGCATTTTGTTTCTTTCCCCAGTCTCTCACCAAAAATTTAAAAAAGTCTCATAGGCTTCCTGATGGCTGAAGTCCTAGTCTAAGAAATGTCCTCTAAGCCCAGAGACCTCAGGGTGTTACCAGCCTGCTGGTAGGCTGTGACAGCTCAGTTGCTATTTGGTCACAACAGGACATGTTGCCAAAGCCCTAAAATCCTAAAAATCTTCTATGTGTTTCCCTAAGAGTTTTATATTTTACATTTAAATCAGTGTACCATATTGAGTTAGTTTTGCATTAAGATTGATAGTTTGTAAAGGTTCTTTTGTTGCCTAGGGAGATCTAATTGTTCAGCACCTTTTTTTTTTTTTTTTTTTTTTTTTTGGTGCTGGGGATCAAACTCAGGGTCTTCTGCTTGCAAGGCAGGCACTCTAACCACTGAGCTAAATCCCCAGCCTCCTCAGTACTGTTTGTTGAAAAGACTGTCCTTCTTCCATTAAGTTGCCTTTGACACTTTTGTCAGAACTCAGTTGGGCATATTTGTGTGGTTTGATCTCTTGTTTCCCTGTTCTGTTTCACTGATTTATGTGTCTGGCCCCCAGCCACTTCCTCACATGTTGATTACTTTAGCTATGTAGTAAGTCTTGAAATTGGGTAGGCAGAGTCCTCCCACTTTATCTTTCTTTTTCATTATTGTTTTTGCTGCTCTGGTTTGAAGAGAGCCCTTTTCAAAAGAACTGATGCTTGATCCAGTCATCCTATCTCCCCACAATTCTTTTATCTCCAGTTGAATTATGGATGATGACAGCTTCAAAACTCCTGGGATCTTAGATCCAAGTTTCTTCTAGCAATTTACACTTTAGGAGCCTAGAATACTTAGGGTAGATGCATCTGCCTTGCTGTGACACCTTCTCTAAACATGCATGAATTCATATTCATTTCCTAAGCTATCACAGGAGTATAGATCTCTAGGATATGGAAATATCTAAAGTTAAAAGAGAAATTATTAGGTCTTTCATACTTTTTGCTGTCTTGTAGTGCCTTATCACAGGCCTAAGAAATGGACCGGTGAGCAAAGCAAAACTAGTGTTACTCTATGAGGTGTTTCCAACGACGTGCAGGTACAGGAGAAGCCCCATCAGGATAGACCTCAAGGTGCTGCTCTAGTTCTTTTGCTTTTTCCATGTAAATCTTAAGATAATTTTTCCTGTATCTGCAAAAATCTTCCTGGGATTTTGACAGAAACACAAGTGTTCTACTTGTGTATTGTTGGTTTGAGGAGAGTTGTCATCCATACCATGAATGAAGTATGTCGTTCCATTCAGATCTTCTTTGTTTTTTCATTAGTTTTCAGCAGCCTCATCCTGCACACATTTTGTTAGTTTTGTATTTAAGTGTTTTATATTTTTAAATAATTATAAATATTAATTGTATTTTAAACTTCATTGTGTATGTGTTCACTGCTGTATGTAGAAACATAATTGATCTTTGTATGTTTTATAGGAAACTGTGACCTTGGTAGGAAGTCAGTTCTTTTTGCTAAGAATTTTAGTGTCTATATTCATGAGAGATGTTGGTGTGTACATTTTTTTTGGTGCTGGGTATTGAACTGAAGTTTTTTATGTTTTTTGGGGGGGATCGTTGTCTTTGTTATCAATTTCAAAAAATGAAGAAAGAAGTATTACATAAGTGGTGTTCAAAAAAATTTAGTAGAATTCTCCAGTGAAACTTTGTGGACCTTGGGTTTTCTTTTTTGAATTTTAGAATTACAATTTGAAATTCCTTAATAGTTTCAGGGTTACTCATATTATCTTTTATATTGGGCAAGTTGTCGTAGCTTTTATTTTTTGACAATTGGTCCATGTCATCTGAGTTGTCAGAGTTGTGTTGAGAGTTGTTTTTATTTGCTTCCTACAGGGTCTGTAGTGAAATTCTTCGTTTCACTCTTGACACTGGTGGTTTGTGTTTCCTCTTGTTTTGTTGGTCTTGCCATAGTTTTATCAATTTTTACAATCTTTTTGAAGAGCTAGCTCTTATTTCATGTTTTTTACCCTATGGTTTTCTTGCTTTTAATTGCATTGAAATTATTCCTTCTCCTTCCTTCTGGTTTATCTTACTTTTTTGCTAGGTTTTTACTTTGGAAGCTTGGATTAGTAATTTGAGACACCTTTTCTAATGTGTGCATTTGAGTGCTACAAATGTGTCTGTCAGTGCTGATGTAGATGATGACACTCCAGTTTTTTTTTTTCTTTTTGATTTTTTGAGACAGGTTCTTACTATGTCGTTCAGTCTGGCTTTGACTCACTGTGTAACCCAGGCTAGCCTCGAACTTGCGGCAATCCTCCTACTTTACCCTCCCAAGTGCTGGAATTATAGGTGTGTGCCACCATGCCTGGCTCACTAACAAGTTTTGCTATGTGCTTTTTTTTTTTTTTTTTTGGTGCCAGGGATCGAACTCAGGGCCTTGCTCTTGCTACGCAAGTACTCTAACCACTGAGCTGTGCACCCCCAGCCTGTGCATTTTTAATTTTGATTCAATTCATGGTGTTTTTTTAAGTCCTCTTGAGATTTTATCTTTGTTTTGTCTTTAGGTTTCCAAGGGTTTGGAGAGTTTTCTGTTTTTATTTTTCTGTTACTGTTTTCTAGTTTGATTTTGTTATGTTCAGAGAACCCACACTGTATATAATTTAAAATTCCTTTAGAATTTGTTGCATTTGTGTGATGTCCCAGGATATAGTCTGTTTTGAGATATTTTTTATATATATGCGTGTGTGCGTGTGTGTATAAATTTTTTTTTTTTTGCATGACCACCTGACAACACTGTTCTGGTGTTGGGTGTACTTTTATGTAAATGCTTGTTTCTGTGGGTTGATGGTATTGTTGAATTTTTTAAATCCTTGCTGATTTTATGTTTACCTTTGTAACATAACGATATGTCTTTCATGTGGAGGAGAGTTTGATTTGGAAAGAGCATGATGGAAGACAGTGATATGTAGAGGGAATACTTATGCTCTGGACATTTCAATAGAGTATAAATATAGATGAGGTTATGGTGTTGGAGGAAAATGTTTAGGCATATAGAATAGAAGATTACTCTCTGGGAACAGAAGAGAGGGGATGCTAAAATTGTGAGTAATGAAGAAGTGGGAAGTGGTTGGAATACAGCACTGTATGCTTTTGCTCTGGACAGATGTTTCCTTCATTTCTAAGAAAATATGTATAGATGCCTATATCCCTAATCCTTATGTTATTGTCTCTTAATTATGGTCTCATCATTGAGGCACAGTACCTGACACCTACAATTTAAAGGAGGAAGGGTTTATTTTGGCTCACAGTTTATAGAGGGTTCACTCCATAGTCAGCTGGCTCCAGTGCAGAGCAGCATGACAAGGGGCATGCCAGAGGAGAGTTGCTTCTAGCAAGGAGGTGGGAAGCAGGGAGAGAATGGGAAGGGAGGAGCAGGGAAGAGATGAAAGCTTCCAGCACCCTGCTCCTTCCTACTCAGATCTCACCTCCTAACAGCAAGTCAGATGTAAATTTATCAGTGGAGTAATCCACTGGTGATCACAACCCACATGATCTGAGCACCTTTTGAAAGCCCCCCCTGATGAGCACATGAGGCTGGGGAGGACATCTATACAGAAATCGAAACAGTTAAATTCCCTGTTGCCTTTTCTATCTTTTTTTTTTTTTTTTTGTGGTGCCGGGGATCGAACTCAGGCCCTTGGGCTTGCAAAGCAAGCACTCTAATCACTGAGCTAAATCCCCAGCCCCCCTGTTGCCTTTTAATAGCAGTACGTATAATTTGATTTTTGTTTAATGGCAATGCATAGAATTTGACTTTTTTCTGGGCAATATGTAGACTAGGAAGTGCTATTTTTTATAATACTTTATATGTTTTTGTATTGCTGTTTATTTAGGCAATTTTCAGTGTTTTTCCAAATATTGCTGCAACGTATATCTTTATATCATTATTCCTACATAAAATTTGCTGAAGCTGGTTTTGTGAGTACTTGGGTTATTGGGTCTGCCTTTTCTTTCTTGAATTTTAAATTCCTCTCAGCTCTCAGAGTGTGTTCAATGTTTGAGATAGAAAAAAAATTTTTCCAGTATCCAGGATTTTAGAGTAGAATAACTTTATATCAAAATACACAGCTACTCTTACTTGGAGTTTGTTTTATTGCTGCCTTCTTAACACAGATATCAATTGTGATTTTAAAGCCTGGGTATACTTTTTTCTTTCATTTTTCTTTTCTCCTTGCCAAAATTGAACTCTTGGCATACCGACTGCTTTTTTGTTTCGTTGATACTTTAACTTCAGATTTTTATCGTTGTTGTTGTTACTGTTTGAGACAGGGTCTCCACACGTAGTTCAAATTGGCGTTGAACTTGCTGTGTGGCGCAGGCTGTCCTTGGACTCCCAGCGCTCTTCCTGCCTCCTGCTGAGTGCTGGAATTACAGGCATGGGCCACCTGCCAGGCTCTTTCCAGTTTTATCTAACTATTCTCAATAGTAGTCATTCTGGTTTTTTTTTGTCCTCTAAATTTTTTTTTATTAGTACATGTTTGCAGTACAAAATGATTGTATTTCTTATAGGGAACTGTTACATGTACATAGCTCATTCTTGTTTATTACGTATTTGAAACCAAAATTCTCTCAGCTAATAATCTTGAACCTTATGTTCTTTGCTAAGTATCTGCATTCAAATATTTTAGCAAAAAGTATTTGAAATGGGGAATGTTTTCTTATTACCTTTTAATAATCATAAAACCAATAATAGTAGTTACTTTATTGCTCAATCATTTCATTTAGTAGCGATTTAGTATGTTGTGTGGTGTTATTCTTTTACTTATTATGTATTACAGTAAATTCTTACCACAATCGTAGATTTCAGGGTATTGACTTTTGTTATTAGACTTTAAAATCAGTCTAATAACAGAGCTTCTATTGAATAAACTTAGTATCTGAGGTCTTCATTCTTTCGATTCTACAATAACTGCTGCTGTCTTTTTGCATGAAACCATGCTGTTGGTATATTTCGAATATTTTATTATTTAGACAAATGGAATAAAGCAGCTATTATTGTTCATCTGGAGGTACTGCTATTTCATGGAACAAGAAGTGCTTTTCATCTTTTTTGCTTATGTTATGTATACTCAGTTTAATCTGGTTTAGTTATCACTGTGCTAAAAATAGCTTTACTAAGGCACGAAATGAATTTTAATGGCCTCAGTTAAATGCACAATTTGATTTGTTTTGTTTTTTCAGTGCTGGGGATCGAACTCACGGCCTTATGCTTACTAAGCAAGTGCTTTAGCACTTGAGCTAAATCCCCAACCCCGCAATTTGAGTTGTATTTGTAATCCACAGTTGTCCCATGTAGGGTTTTTTTTTTTTTTGGTTCTGGGGATCAAACTCAAGGCCTTGTGCTTGCTAGGCAAGCATTCTAACCACTGAGCTAATCCCCAGCACCCTAGGTAGGTTATTTGATCACCTGCTCATTCAATTTTGTACTATGTATTGAACATCTCTATAGTATTTAGAGTTGTATTCCCTGGGAAGTAGTAGAAAACACATTTACTAGTAACTTAATGAAGCAGAAGTATTGTTTAGAAGGAGGCAGTTGCTAGTATTAGTGGTTTTCATGAATAATATTTAAGAACTAGGTACTTTCTGCCTCACTCCTCTATCCCTAATGTCCTGGGCTTTTGTCTGTCCTTGGTGCTGTAACCCTTAGGATGCCAGATTGGCTCCTGTACCTCTGGGTATCATGTCTGTGTTGTAGAGAGGGAAGAGGGTAGAAGAGCAATAGAAAGGAAAAAGGCTGGGCCAACCGTCTGTTCTCTCTTTGCTGAGTAAGTCAGTGCTTTCCAGGAACACTTTTTTTTTTTTGGCTGGGGCTCGAACTTGGGGCCTTGTGCTTGCTAGGCAAGTGCGCTACCATTTGAGCCAAATTCCTAACCCTTCAGGAATACCTTTTAACATTTCTTACATCTAAGAGAACTTTGTGTGGTTGCTCAGCTGCCAGGGATGCTGGAACATTGAGCCTTTATTTTTCCAATCTTCGTAGTAGCAGAAATCAAGAGAGGAAGTGTTTTAGCTATTTAAATCCTCATTTTTATACCTAAAATTAATTTACTTCATAATACAATAATTATTGTATCATTTTACTGTTGCAATAGAAATATGTATCTTGTGTGTTGTTGATAGACTTTGAGGAATTAATGTTGAGTTAGCTAGTCTGAAGAAGTATCTGTCTGTCTCAGCCTATTAAATATAAGTATTGAATACTTTCACTGAGGTGGGAGGCTTCATTATTGAAACCATGGTTTAACTGCCTTAGTACCTTGAGAATTTGAGCAAGTTACTTGTGTTTCACATTCATGGGGATAATACAAAGTTTTTGTAAGAGATAAATAGGATAAGCAGTGCACTGTGCATAGCACATGGTAATCACTCAATATATGTCTTTTAAATATTTATTAGAATATTTGCATTTAAAAAATTGAAATAGTACAGGAATATATAAAGTTTTTCCCAACTACTAGATGATTGATTTATAACTGTAGTAGTTATCCATTGCTGTTTGATAAGTTACACTAAAGTCTCATTGCTTAAAAATAACAATAAACATTCATGGGCTCTTTTCTGTGAGTGAAGAAGGAGTTGCTCCCAAGGTGACTCACATGGCTGATCAATTGGTGCTGGCTGCAGGGGGAAGCCTCAGTTCCTATGTAAGCCTCCCTCGGAGCTTTTTAAAGATTCTTGTCTTTGTTGGTCCATTTAATGACAGACAGGGGAGCTATAAAGCCCTACCTTCCTAAGACATGCATTGTTACTTCTGCTGATAAGTAGACTGACCCTTATTTGTTGTGGGAGGACATCTGTCTTGCTTGGCTCTTGGACTGATTGTTTAGGAAGGGTCATTTTAATTTTGACTGCTCATATTTTTTTTTTTTCCATTTAGCAATCTTAAGATGTCTTTTTCTTGATTAATTAGTATCTTCAATAAATTATAAAAAGAAATCTATTAAAAATGAGTTGTTTGGAACCATTTACTTGAAAAATTTGAAAGTTGTGTTTTGCTAAACTATAGTTAATCCTGTGGTATTTATCCATACCAATAAACTTCAAGGACATAAATACATTATGTCATCCAGTGTATATCAAAAAAAAGCTGTTGAGAAATAGCCATTTGATTGTTCCTGTGGAGCTTTCCTGTCCATAAAGCTGGGACAGGGAAGGGGTAAAGAAAAAGAAGAAAGATTCCAAGATGGGCATGGTGGTGCAAACCTGTAATCCCAGCACTTGGGAGCTATGAGTTTGAGGCCAGCCTGGACTACATAGTGAGTTCCAAGCCAGCCTGAACTACATAGCAAGATGCTCTCCCCCAAAACCAAAAACAAACAAGCAAACAAAGAAAGAAAAAAAAGAAAAAAGATTTCATTATTGAAATGATGTGTGTGTGTGTGTGTGTGTGTATTTGTGTGTATTTTTGTATGTGTGTATGTGCATACGTCATATTGGAGATGGAACCCATGGCCTTTGCACAGAGCTCTATCTCCAGCCCTTTTTATTTATTACTTTGCATCATGGTCTTGCTAAGTCACAGAATTACTCAGGCTGAGGTCTACTATGTAATCCTTCTGTCTCAGCCTCCTATAGTGCTACATCCCCAACGTCATTTTTGTGTGTGTGTGTGTGTGTGTGTGTGTGTGTGTGTGTGTGAAGCAGGATCTCACTTTCTTTCGAGAAGACAGTGAATGGAAGGAGGACAAAAACTTCAAAAGGAGCATTTTCAACTCAGAATATTAAATGACTGACTACAAGTTAAATTATACGCTATGGATTTTAGTCCTTATAATCTGCATATCTGAAATTTTATCACCGTGGGAAGTCTTACAATATTTATAGATATATTAGTAGAAGTCTTCCAAGGCCAGGGGATAGATTATGGTATAATTCTATAAATCTTCCAAATATTTTGGTGATTATAATTTAACTTACACAATGCTAAGCATTAAAATTTTCTAGTCATCTCTTAATTTTTTACTTACAAACATAATAGTTATTTGAATCTAATGATAAAATTTATAAGGATCCATTATATAGCAAGCATAGTGCTAGGTTTAAAAAGGATAAAACATAATTTTAACTTTTTTGATTTTTTTTTAATTGGTATGTTTGCAGTGCATAATGATTGCACTCATTGTGAGGAGTTGGTATCTGCACATAACACGTCTGAATTCTTTTTATGCCCCCTTTTCCTTCTCTTCTGTTCCCAAAACATAGTTTTTAGAAATAATTCCCGTTTTTAAGAACGATCATTCATGGTGTTTGAGTGGAGAAGACTGACTTGGGAAATAATGGGAAAAGTGATTAAAATGTGCAGTATGAAAAATATGTAATGTTAGCAATGTTGTATTATAGTCAGACACAGTTGGATATTGGTAATAAATATGGATTACCCTAATTGATTGTAGGCCGAAGCAGTCAGAATGGGTCTCAGAAGAGGTGTGTCTTGACTTGGCCTTTGACTATGTCAAGCTATAATTCTCTAAAAGAAGCAAGAAAGAGTGAGGACAATGGTAGAGAATGCCAAATTTAACAGAATTGTGTGACATGATAAATTTGTAATATTAGACTAAATATTCTGTGGTTCCTGGAACATGGACATAGTTTTAAAAAATTGTAATTTTGAAGGGACAAGGGAGTGAATTGAAGATTTGTTTATTCAACCCTTATATTATTCAAATTGGATCCAGAAATAGATATGATTAATGGTACCTAATAATTAGAAAATATTTTGGATTCTTATATTTGTATGAAGCACTTTGGTTAGAATATGTTGAAAATTTCTGTTTGCTTCCAATGATACTTTGCATTTATAATTATTATAATGTAGCTTCCTGTCCTTTTTGCTTTTTCTCATGTACCATACTATATACTAGCTCATAATTTTCTTTACTAGTGACAAAAACACCACACTGTCTCTATCTATAGAGATTTAAAATTCCAGTAGCAATAAGTCTTACTATGTAAGACATTTTTGGTCTGAAAGCATGGCATTTCTAAAAACATTATCTGTACTAGTAAGTTTTGTGTAAGCATTACTTTGGGGCTTTTTGTGTAAGCATTGCTTTGGGGCTCTAATTCTGAAGATTCACTATCATATTTTGGTAGTAGTAAGGACTAGAAAATTCTCAGTATGATAGCTGAACATTTCACCCCTCCTTTCTTTTGATATTTTATTTTGGACTTTCCTATGAAGCATATGTTGGTTTTTCTCATTCTCCATGTCTCTCACCTCTTTTTTATGCTTTCTCTCTCCTTGTTTCTCTCTGTCACCTTCTCAGAATTTCTTCAGTTTTGTTTTTCAATTTTCACATTCTGTAACTCTTCTTTTTTTTCTTTTTGGGAGACAGGATCTCACTTTGTATTCCAGGCTGGTCTTGGCTCAAGGAATCCTCTTGTTTTAGCCTCTCTGCTGGGACTACAGGACTACCATACTGGCTTGAATTTTTCATTTCCGTGTCTGCCCTTTATTTTTTTATTTGTTTGATTATTCTTTTTTTAAATTTTTAAAAATTTTTTTACCAAGCACATGTATTGGTACATTGTATACATAATGACCATATTCAAAGTGGTTATTTTGTACCCGTACATGATACATCTTGGTTCTGCCCTTTATTTTAAAAGTGCTATTTGTGGTTTGTAAAATCTACTTGATAATCTCTCTTTCTGTTGTAATGTCTTGTGGCCTTTTAAAAGTTTTTTGTTTCATGTCTTTACAGCATGATAAAAGTTTTTGTATTGTAATATGCCTATATTATAATTTTATGATTATATTTTTATAAATTTGATAATTTTATAATTTGAAGATCTTGAAGAACTAATTTTGCTATTATGTACCTACTGACTTCTCATACTGTTTCATTGTTCTGTCCTGTGTTTTTTGATTTTTGGATTAGGAATTTTAGTTTCAGTGGAGCTTTATCTGAGAGAATCTTACACACTTTGTGTCCCTCTAGAGTGAATTTAGGTATCTCTCCGTTACATGCTGAAAGGAGTCTTCAAAATGGAGCCTCTTAAAATTTTTAAAATATATATGTAAAATATAGACATGTACTTAAATATTTGTACAGTAATAGAACAATAGAAGTACTTGGGTATTTCTTTTTACTTATCCTAACATTTGTGTATGCCATTCCTTTGCTTTTTAAAAGAATAATTTGTCATCTGTGTATATAATGTATGATCTGTGTATATTGTTTGTTTGTGTATTTATTTATTTATTTTGGTGCTGGGGATCGAACTCAGGGCCTTGTGCTTGCAAGGCAAGCACTCTAACCACTGAGCTAAATCCCCAGCCCCTATATTGTTTACTTTTGAGAATCTGAGTTTCAATCGTAAAGCTGTTTAGGCAGAGTGTGGTGTTTTGCAGTTAAATTAAGGTTTTGGGAGCAGAACACAGTTTTGGCATCATGGTCTGGTTTTCCTTTTTCTTTTTTCTTTCTTTTTCTTTGGCTTTTTGAGGTAGGGTCTTACTATGTAGTCCAGAATGACCTTGAACTTGTGATCCTCTTGCCTCCACCTCCTGAATGCTGGGATTATAGGCTCATATTCCCCATGCCTAGTCATGATCTGGCTTTCCTAAAGTGTACTGGGGAATTTAGTAGGCAACATAAAACATGAACATCAAAAGACCCTGAGTCTTGTTACTTTGCTAGGACTGTGTAACGAAGTACCAGAAGTTGAGTGGCTGGGATGGTAGAACTCTCTTGCCTCACAGTTGTGTAGGCCAGACGTCAAGGTCAGTGTGTCGGCATGTTGGTTCTTTGTGAGGCTCTGTTCCATGTCTTTCCTAGCCTCTGGAGCTTTGCTGGCAATCTCTGGCATTTGTTGGCTTCTAGAAGCACCACCCTGAACTCTGTCTTCATTTTCAACTGGCATTCTCCGAGTATGCACATATGTGGGCACATTTTCCCTTCTCTAAGGACTCCAGTCATCCTGGGTTGGGGACCATCCTTATTAATAACCTCATTTGAGTTAATTACATCAGCAATGATCCTATTTCCAAATGAGGTCACATTTTGAGGTATTGGAGGTGAAGACTTTGATGCATGAATTTTGGGGGACAATTCAATCCATAATGGGGTATATGAGTGAGTAGTGTTGTGCAGCAGTTATGGAGCTGCTAGTAAGAATGTAGTTAGGTCATAGGCTGTTCTTTGATTTCTGTTTTAAACATATTAGAACATACATTCAGCTCTCAAAAGGAGGTGAAAATAGACACCATCGGTGAGTTAATACCTGCTTTGGTATAAACAGTGGGAATGAAGATATATCAGTTGGGTGTTTTTTTTTTTTTTTTTTTTGGGTGCTGGGGATCAAACTTGGGGCCTTGTGCTTGCCAGGCAAGCACTCTAACCACTGATCTAAATCCCCAGCCCGAAGATATATCAGTTGAATTAGTTATGAATGTAGTTTTTTTCAATTTCTGAGAAAATGCAACTAATAATCATATGTATCAGTCAGGGTTTAAGTTAATATAACAGGCCTGAAATAACAGTTTTTAGCAAAGTAGAAGTGTATTTCTCCTTCAGGAGTCTGGGTAGCGGACTACTATAGCAGTTCTGTAATTGTCAAGATTTGCGGATCTTTCTGCTATTTTTATATTTTTATTTTTTATTTTTATTTTTTATATTTTGGGTGCTGGGGATTGAATTCACGGCCTTGCACTTGCCAGGCAAAGGCTCTAACACTTGAGCTAAATCCCTGACCCCCTTTTTCTGCTTTTTATCTTCAATATAAGACTGCTTAGATTCGGAGATGGCTACTCTAGCTCTTGCCACTGTTTTCACATTATGTTGCACTTACACTGCTTGTTGGTCAGAATTAGGTCAAATGGCTGGTAACTTCAAGGACAACTGTGAAGGGAGATCTTTCTCCTTAGCTCCATGTACCAAATTAGAAACTTTATTATGGAAAGAGAAGAAAATGTAAATTGGGAGTCAGTGTAGTCTATGCTACAACATTGTAATTTTTTCTCAACATCTTCCTGTAGTTTAGTAACTGTAAACACGTGCAAGGTCATATTCACATAGGAATGGATACCTTGAGATTGACACTTTAAAAAACTAAGCATGTTTTTGAAGGGCAGAGGGTAAGTAAAAAACATTCTTTTTCTTAGTTCATCTTTCAAATACATAGACAAATTCAGAGAAAAAAGAGATTTAGATATTTTCACACAGGTCACATGAAATAAAGTAGTTAGTGGCAGAAGCTGAAATTGTACTCTGCCCAGCGTTTTTCCATTATACCTCATTCCTGCCCCATTGTTGAAGAAGCTTAAGTTCCCAGTCAGTGGCCCAGGGAAATCATGGCTTTCCTTTGAAGTATGAGAATGTTCTGTGAGTTACAGTCTTTCCAGTTTTATAAATCTTCTGAAGATAAGATAATTATTTTTGGTCTCCATGTGTTTCTTGATTTTCTGAAGAAAAAAAACCACACACACAAATGACTTACGTTAGTGACAAATTGTAACTTAATGCTTTTTATTAATAATCATTGAGAAGAAAAACAATCACCATGCTCAGTTAAAATCTTGATACAAAACTGGTAAAGGTTTATCTGGATTCTTTGAATAAGATGACTTAAAATTTTTATAATCTTGTACATTAAACTATAACCCATAGAAAGTATGTTATGCCACCCTGAAGGCTGCTATAAAAATTGTTTATGAAGTTCAGGCCAAGACTAAAATATGTTGAAATGGAGAGTTTTGAAAAATGTTCTATGTAGTGGAGGAGACCAAATCATGCTAAAATGCAGAAAAAGACTATACATCAGTTTCCAGGCTACATTATTCAAAAAAATACAACCATAAAAAAGGTAATAAGATTACATTTTCACATTTCATGGCTAGTGAAGTACATTAGGCTGCTCAGATATTCATAACTTACTGTGACATTTGGGAAGATTACATTTTGTAGTGCAGAGCCATTACTACAGCTCAGATAATAACTAGCCAATGCCTGGACCTGGATTATGATCCCTGTCATTGGAAACAAATTTGTGTTTTGAAGGTTGATCAGCTTCAAATAACTATTAGAAAGGGTTAACATGACATACTGTAGACCCTCTACATGGTTTTTAGGTATAATAGATATGCATACATACAGTATATCAGATATGCCACACATTTGTATGTTCAAATTTCTGTCATCAATTTTCTCCTGGATAGGCATATTTTATAATATTTAACGTAATGGAAGAATATTTAAAACACCTGTCTGGATATTGTGCTCACACTCTAAACTCAATTTAAAAGCTGGTGAAATATTTGGGGCTTTTTTAGAAATTACTTTCAAAAATTAATTCTGTGGCTTCTTGGAAGGGTGGTTACTGATGGTAACACAGATAAAGCTGAAAGATTGATGTCAGCAGTGTGAAGGTGAAGGTGAGGTTCTCTTAAGTTAGTTGAAACAAGGTTTTTGAGCTATTTAGAGCTACACAGAGGACATGTAATTGTTGGAAGAAATTTTCACACTATTAGAATTCTTTCTAGACTTTATTTTCTTGGCAGTAAGTTGTTTGAAATATGTTGGTTGGTTGGTTTGCCTTAGGTTAAATAAAGTCTAATTATTGTTGTATTCAGTGAAAAAGGTGTGGTTTCTGTGTTCTGGAAAATAATGCAATAGTGAATTTGTTTTTTTCACTATTGTGTTTAAATTATTAGTATTATTTTTTTTGGGGGATGCTGAGGATTGAACTTGGCCTTGTGCTTGCTAGACAACTGCTCTACCACTGAGCTAACCCCCCAACCCCTGTTTAAATGATTTTTGTAAAATCTTTTCTCATGTAGCTTTTCTTTCACCAAGCAGTTATTTTAGGACTATGTATTATTGTATATAATATTGTGTAGAATTACTAGTTTTTAATGGCCTTTGAGATTTTTTGTTTGATTACCTTTCTGAATCTTTGCAGTTCTTTCCCCCAAGTTTTCCTTGTGCCTGAGGACTTTGTCACTCCTTACTTTTCCATTCTATTTTCCATGTGTATTGGAGGTCCTGTTACCTTCCCAAGAATACTGGTGTGTGTAGACCTGGACAAGACTTTTGTACTGCTGAAGTGGGTTAGAATTTACTTTTGGCAAATCTTCAGTCCAAAGTTCATGGAGTGGATTTTCTCAGTAAATTTTTCCCTTTAACTTTTCTTAATCCTTGGCAATGGCTACTTATCATTTCTGTCTCTATTTAATAAAAAATAGGCTGGATTAACATATATTTAGTTACTATATTGCTTTCTGGAAATATTTTTCCAGGAGAGTTCCTGTTTTATCTCATTCTCACATATTTTGTGCATTGGTGATTTTAAAAATGGCTAAATTTTATTTCATAATTTTTTTCCATTTGGATGTTTTATTTGGCTTTCTTTTGTGAATTGACTGTTTATATTTTCATAAAACTTTTTTCCCATAAGATTGATAGTATCTTAATTACTTTTCCTTATATTGTACTTCTTTTTATTTTTGTAAGCTGTTAATTTTTTTTTTTTTTTTTCAGTCTTTGGGTTTTCCTCCAACCCTCCCTTCCAGACAGGGTCTCACTATATATGTATCCCAGGATAGCTTCAGACTTGCTGCAGAGCCCAGATTGTACTCAAAATCACTATCCTTCTGCCCCAGCCTCTTGAGTACTGGGAATAGTCCAGGCATGCCACCATGCCTGGCAAGAATTTCTTACATTTTGTATAATTTAACCTTTGGTTTTTAATTTAAATTTGTATTTTAAATTGGTACTGAAAAACATAAAAAAGTACATATTTCTGGGATACAGCTTGATTGTCCTAAACATGTATACATTGTAATGCTTAAATTAGGGTAGAGGTCACGCCCTCCTTAAGCATTGCTATTTCATTATGGTAAATATGTTCGGTGATCCGTTTTTTGTAGCTTTGTTGAAATATGTAGTTGTATCAATCCTTACTAGAGAAACAGACCTAATGCGAGATATACAAATATATAAGAATTTACAAGATTGGCTTATAATGGCCTCCCACAGTGTCAGGTGTGCAAGGGTACAAAAGGTCTGTCTGCACACTGGAGATCTGAATGATCCAGTTGAAGGCCTGGAGCTCAGTGTAGTGTCCTGTGTGAGTCCGTATCGAAGGCTGAAAGGTCTGTATGAGAAGGTTGAAGAGCCTGCGCTGGAAGCCACAAGATGACGTCTAAAATGAAGGTGAAGACTAGAGCTCCTCTGAAGAAACAGAAGTGAACCTTCCTTTTTCATTTCTCTTTTATTCCATTTAGGCTGGAAGGCCATTGGTTGCTATTACTCACACCCAGTAAATCCCAGCAGATCTTCACTAAATACCATTAGCCACACCCACAACTAAACTGGTCCAATTTAGTTGGGAGTTTCTTAAAGTTAGTATCAGTTGATCAATGTTTTCCTGTTCCTCCCTCCTCTCTAATCTCTCCACCCTCTGATAACCACTATTCTGTGCAATTAATGTCTTTATGCTCCACAGATTAGTGAGATCATGCAGTATTTCTTTTTGTTCTTGGCTTATTATACTTAACATGGTGTCCTTCAGTTTTACCCATGTTGTCACAAAAAACATGATTTCACCTTTTTTATGGCTGACTAGCATTTCGTTATATATATGGAGAGAGACACTCCTTGTTTAACAATTGAGTCCAGTTCCTTAAGTCCAGTATCACTTGAGTCCAGTGATATAGGTCATTAAATGAATTGGTTGCTAAATGAGTAATTGTATATAGGATGTACTTTATGATATTCAGAACAAAGAACTCCAACTTGATGACTTTGCTTTTATTTGTATAGCTCTTACATACAGTGTTGTATAACAATATAAAACTATAGTACTGTACTATACTGTGCCATCAGCAAAAATTACAGTACGTATGAGCAGGGTGTAGTGTACAAAAAAACATCGAGACTGTAAACAAGATGTACAGAACTGTACAAAAAAGAACTGTACAAAGAAGATGGATTATAAGTCTGAGCAGCAGGTCATAAGACTAAGCAGCCTTACGACTGCTCAGAAGTCTGAAAGTTAAACAGGTTTTTAAACAAGGAATATTTGTACCACATTTTCTTTATTCATCTGTTGATAGAGACTTAAGATGTTTTTATTACTTGGTTATTGTGCATAGTGGTGTAACAAGCATGGGAGCACAGATGTCTCTCATATACTGATGTCATTTCCTGTGGACATATGTGCAGGAGTGGGATTATGGGGTCATGGTAGTTCTGCTTTTAATTTCGGGAGTAACTTCTGCACTGTTCTGTATAATAGCTATTCTAATTTATGTTTCCACTAAGAGTATACATAGGTTCCTTTTTTCTTACATCTTGTTCTTTACTCTTTTTGATAGTTATTTTTAATGCAGTGAGGTGATACCTGAGTTTGTTTTTTTTTTTTTTTCTGATTTTTGTTTTGATAGTTTCCTGATGATTAGTGATATTGAGCATTTTTCTTACACCTTTTGGCCATTTGTATGTTTTCTTTCGAAGGAATGTCAATTTGGGTCTATTGTCCATCTTTAAATAGGATTACTCCTGTGTTTTTTTGGTATTGAGCTTTTTGAATTTTTTCTATGTGCAGTCTGGGTAATAACCTCTTGACAGATTATGGTTTGCAGATACTATCTCCCATTCTCTAGGCTGTCTCCACCCTTGTTTCCTTTGCTGTGTAACTTCATGTTTTAACTTACCTGGAATTTATTTGGGTAGGCTGTGAAATAAGTGTTCGACTTTAATTTTTTAAAGTGAAAATTGTTGTAGCCTCATTCAGTGATTGTGATGTCATTGTCACTCTATATCGAGTTCATTTGTGTTGATTCCAGGCTCTATTTTATTGCATCAGTTATCGTCTAATACCTATGCTTTTAATGATTACATATTTTATCATTTGTTTAATGATCCTAGTACTTTTTCTTTTTTTTTTGGTTTGTGGTTTTTTTCGAGGCAGGGTCTCGCTAAGCTGTTCTGGCTGGCCTTGAACTCGCTGTGTAGCGCAGGCTGGCCTGGAACTCGGGGATCCCCTTATCTCAGCTCCCTGGTGCTGGGATTACAGGCCCGCAACCCCACTCGTTTTGAGGACTCACTTTATATAGAATTTCTCTTCATTATTTTTATATAATTAATTCCCAAGTAAAAATTAGAATCACTTGGGAATTTAATGGTATTATGCTGAATTTACAGATTAATTTGTGAAGTTAACAACTTGAAAGGACTTGATATTACCATCCAGAAACCCGTCGATTCATCAAAAATAGAAAAAAATACATTTTTTTTTTTGGGTGCTGGGGATTGAACTCAGGGCCTTGCGCAAAATAGAAATTTTTGTAAGTCTTAAATATTTAAAAATTTACTCCTAGAGGTTTTATATTTATGATTGGCATCAGAAATGTTGTTTTAAACTGCTGTGTTTTCTGTTAGATATTAGAAGTATTTGGAAAATTTGTTGTTAACTTATTTTATATTCGTACAAAATGACACTTTAAGCTGAAGTTACTGACTTGATGTTATTCATATACCGTATTGTATATTTTCACTAAGACAGATTTCCAGGTTGGAAACCAGAAGTCTAGTATTTTCTAAATAAGTATATATTAGTTTTTTGGTTTGTTTTTATTTTTTATGTTTTGTAATAAGGATTGAACCCTGCACTCATGTATGCTAGGCAAGCACTCTGCCAGTCAGTTACATCTCCAGCTCTTTTTTTATTTTTAATTTTTAATGTTTTGAGACATAGCTTCACTAAGTTGTCCAGTCTGGGCCTGACTTGCACTCCTCTTGCCTTAGCCCATGGAATATCTGGGATTACAGGCAAGCGTCAGTGTGCCAGGTTAAATAAGTAAACTTTTGGTTTTTTTTTGCAAATTATAAGATTGAATATTGATTCCACAAACAAGGGTAGGCTGTTTTTGCCTTACTCATTGTTCTACTATTTCCTTCTGGCATGGCATACAGTGGGCATTCAGTATTGAGTTTATAAATTAATTTTGTAGTCTAGGTTTATATTTTGTGCTTATTTTCAGTAGATATGTTTAGTCTATGTAGCCTTCTTCTGCATCTCCTAGTGACTGACAACTCCAGCCAACTACTGATTTAATTTTTGCTCCCGCAGTTTTGCCTTTCAAGTCTGTTGTATGAAGACAACTGCACTGTAGGTAGCCATTTTTGTCTGTGTTATTTAGCAGATGCCTCGATAATAGTCACAGGTGAAATCTGTCAATGGATAATTAAAACTGTGTTAAGAAACAAGGTATTTGTAGGGTCCATGGTAGTCTCCATGAAATACTCAATAACTTCAAAGTGAGAAACAGTAACATTAAAATTGGAAAAATCTGTCAGATGCTACCTTAGTGATCAGAGTTAATTTGCCTGTAGTTTGATATTTTAACATCAGATACTATCTGAAGTGACAAGCTAGAACGGCACATACCACTTCTGGGGTGTTCTTGCCGAAAATAAAGTACACAAAACATACTCCGATGAGACCTTGTGTAAAATAACTGGCAAATATTCTTCAAAAGTGTCAGAGTCATGAAAGTCAAAGAATGTCTGTGGAATTGTCATTGTTTGGAAAGGTATGTGGGAATGCTGGACTAGATCTCTGATCAGAACAAGAAAACTAGTTGTTTTAACTATTGCACTATGATTATGTCATATGTTAAATGTATATTGGGGGACTATATTAGGGGATGCTGAGTGAAAGGTATATAGGAACTCTGCTGTTTTTGTAATACTTTCTAAATGTTTTTGAAATTGTTTCAGATTAAAGATAAAGCAAGCTAATAATAGTTATAAAGATGAAAGGTCTGTATTTTCAGGGTTATTAGAGTGTTGAATGGCTTCCAGAGTGTCTAGGAGGGGTAGGGAGTGAAGCACAGTCAGGACCATGGGACTAAGGGAGGAGTGATACCGACACACCAAGGCTTTTAGCCAGAACTCGGCTGTCAGCTCACGCTGCTTAGAAGTGGTGGTACCAAGAACTATGCACTAAAATCTCTGCCAGAGTTCTCCTAGAAGAACCAGATTCCTTTACCACTGTGTTTGCCAGGAGCTCTTGTCTTCCTGCACACATATACTAATCCCATGTTGTTCATTTCTGGGTTTTCTGTCAGTATGTTTTTGACAGAACCTAGCACACATTGTCAATTCCTAGCTGCAAGGACTTTTAAAAGATTTCCCAGTTTTGAACCTTCTTTCTTGGAGTAAACTCTTACTTGGTCATATTTAGTATTCTTTTATGAGCTGTTATGTTTTATTTTGTGAAGTTCACTTTCTTCTAATTCTTGTCCACCTTTTAGATTTAGGAATGTATAATGAAGATCCCAAAAGTCTTAAGTGTAGGTGAATCATAATTTTGATAAATCTATAAAGAATCTAGTTAAAATAACCTCATGTATACCTTAAATACACATCATAAATTTTATTTTAAAAAATCTAGTTAAAGAGGATAGCTCTGCAAAAGCAATTCTTAAAAGTATTTTTAATTTCTAAAAATTTTTTTGTAATGCTGGGAATGTAGCCCAGGACCTCACGCAAGGTAGGCAGTTGTTTTATCACTGAATCGAATTCCTTTACATAATTGGAATTTGTTGAAAAATTTCAAACCTTCCCTCTTGGTGTGGGGGAGGCCATGGGTGCAGTAGCAAGATGGGAATAGTTCCGCGTAACTGTCTCTGGATGGGTTTTCTAGCAATAATAGCTACAAAGTAAATTCTGTCATGGACTGACTTGCGCATGTGAATAATTATGTGTAATTTATACTGTTTATTGTTGTGAAAGGAGAGGGATCAAAATGAATGAGTATAATAAAGTAGAAACTGGCAAATGTAAACACAGTTTTGTATCCCCTCAAAAGCTTTTCCTGTTTGCTGTGCGTTCTTACCCTGTTTAGGTGGCAAAGGACCTTTAGGTTGCTGTGTATAGTTCATGAAGTTGCTAATTCATAAAGGAAAATTGTACTAGAGGCAGTGATAGAGCTGATTTAGATCTTTATGCTAACAGGGCAGTAGGTAGTGACTTAACTAAGCCTATATTTCTTTTATATTCTGAATCTTATGTGACTTTGTGCTATGTAAACTTCATGGATTTTTTTTAGAAGGTGTATTTTTCGGAGCTTTTTTAAAGAAATGAACCTTTTATTGTAGTGGAGGATAGGAAAAATGTGTATGAGTAATTATTGCTAACCTAAACTTTAAGAAGTTATAGCAATACTGAAAAACTACTAATGCCTTTAATATGCTATTTTTTTCCCTTGCAAGCTGGTAGGAGGGCAATTTGATTTAGAGATGAATTTCATTATCCAAGAAGGTGAGAGTATCATCTGCATGGTAGACCTGCTGGAAAAATGTGACGTTACTTGCCAAGCAGAAGTCTGGAGCATGTTTACAGCCATTCTGAAGAAGAGCATACGAAATCTTCAAATCTGTACAGAAGTAGGCCTTGTTGAAAAAGTCCTTGAGAAGATAGAAAAAGTTGACAATATGATTGCAGGTATGACATTGCTATGATACAAAGTATATGAAGAGGTAAAGTTTGATTCTTAAACATTATATTTTAAAAATTTTATTTAGCAACATTTATTTAAGAAGTATTTGAACATGTGGCATGTACCTAGAACTTCGGCATCTGAACCATTAAGCAAGAATATATAGTTTAGTTATTTAAGAAATACATATAGTGTAATTATTTTATTGTTTTCTTTTGTTTCTAGATCTTTTAGTTGACATGTTGGGAGTGCTGGCTAGCTATAATTTGACAGTTCGAGAACTAAAGCTTTTCTTCAGTAAACTTCAAGGAGATAAAGGAAAATGGGTAAATAAAACAAAAACTTAAATATGCTTTGGTATTTGAAGGTTCCCATACATATCAGTAGCTCATAAGTAACAAATATTGCTGCACATGGGATAAATGTCTAATTGAGGGGAAGAGATCAATTTAAATAGTATTTTGGTTTGTGCAGCTATTTTTGCCATACCTGAGTATAGGCGTGGACTAAGGGAGTGGGTGTTCCAGGCAGACTAATAATTTGATCCTTCTTCAAATAATTATTTATATAGCCAATGTTTATTAGTGGAAAAGTAAGGTAGGCCCTTAATGTGCTGTGTAACTCACTCAGTGAACAAAAGCTTTGCATTTCACTAGATCTACCTTCCTTAGGTACAGTTCAGTGGCCCTTTGCAATGGGTGGTAGTGAACTTATTTTGAACTGCGGGCACCTTATTAAACCATATCTTTTTCTCATTTAGTTAGGTGTACTGTAGTGGAGTACTGGTAAATATTGTCACCAGTGGTGGTACATTTCCAGGTTCATTTTAGTGTTCTTTAGAGATGATTGCTCACAGCACAGCCATATCTAAATTTGTGCCCTGTAGTGACTCCAATCCATTGTGTTAAAATTTAGATTTGTTAGTTTCTTTCACTCAAATGCTAGTTTTCAGGCTGCTTTTCTAGTTTTCATCACTGATTTTCACTGAACTTGAATATGTTTCTGGGAATGGTTTACTCTTGTGTTTATCCTTGTTAGAGTTCTTTCATCCTTGGGTTTGTAATTTTCATCCAATTTAGAAAAATTTTGGTCATCATTTCTTCAAATAGTGTTTTCTTTTCTCCCTTCCTCCCTTCTTTTCTGGGACTCCAATTACAGGTGAGTTACCTCTTGATTGTATCCCACAGGTCACTGACAATAGTTTACTTTTTCACTCTTTTCTCTTTGTGCTTCATCTTAGGTTGTTTTTATTGCTATAGTTTCATGTTAACAGATTTTTCCTTCTGCAATGTTTTAATTCCATCCATTGAAAATTTCAGATGGTATATTTTATATGTCATTATGTTCATATTTTCCTTTCAGTCACTGACAGTGTTTAGTACAATAATGATTTCTTGAGTTCTCTTGTTTACTCATTGAATGATCTCATCATTTTCTAAGTGGGTTTTTTACTCATTGATTTTGTTCCTGTTTTTAGGTCACATTTTACTACTTATTATGGTTACTGATATTAGATACAGTGATATTAGACAGCGAATTGTATGTCATCCTGAATTAGAAGAGTCATGGATTTTGTCATTCCAATTTAGATTATTAGATTGTTTTTCTAAGTTTTTAAGGTATTTGTGGATCAGCATTGTCCTTAAAGGGTGGTTCAAAAGGCTTGTTCCAGTCAGGTGTACAATAAGCTGTTCATCGAGGGCTGTGTTAGTCTTTTCAATTGAGGCCCAGCTTCTCAAGTTTTGCAGAATTGCTTATTTTTTTTTCTTTCTTTGGGGGTTGTGCTGGGGATTGAACTCAGGGCCTTGTGCTTGCTAGGCAAGCACTCTACCGCTGAGCTAAATCCCCAACCCTACAGAATCACTTTTATGTCTCAGACATGGGGCAGAGTCTCCAGTAGGGTCTGGAACACTTCCTGGCTCTGTGTGAGTTCAGGAAAGTCTTTGACTTATAGCTCTCAGTGCCTTGTTCTTGCCGTGTTGAGTTTTATAGTAATCATGGATAGTTTGTTATTAAGAGTCACTGCAGCTAGTTGTATCTGTGCTGTTTGTTGTTAAAGAGTCAGTGCAGATATCAGTGCAGATATCTTTTTTTCTGTGTAGCTCCTCCCCCTGTAGTACTCTGCCCTGAGACGTCTGTCAACTTCACACTCCCCACACCCCAGTTTTCCTTTCTGCAACTTAGTGTACCTTCAGGTTCTGCCTGGTCACCTTTGCTTTGTGCGGCAGTATAGGGACTTGCTCCAGATAGAGGTCTTTTTTTTTTTTTTTTTTTCCGTTTCTGAGGAGTCAGTTTCCTGAGGTAGCTTTCTCCATGTCTGAAAATAGTTTCTGTTTCCTGTGTTTTGTCCACTGTCCTGGTTGTTTATGATGGGTTTGTAAGTATAGGTCCTGTTACTGTGTCATGTCAAAAAGAAATACACTGTTTGATTATGGTTTTGATTTATACTCAAATAATTTTTTCAGAATATATGATTAATACATTTTTGTTACATTTGTGGAAACAGAAAAATTATGTGTAAGAAAATAGGCAAGGTATGAACAGGTACTTATTTACAGAGGTAGAAACCTCACAACCAAATACAGAATCATTAATAGTTAATTATTAATAAGCATTAATTAATTAATATGATTTAGAGATATTCACATTGAACAATATTGATATGTCACCTTACATCTCTAATATCAAGCATTTAATAATTGGACAATGATAATCATAGTATGGGAGATAAGGTTATTTTATTTATTTATTTTTTTATTTTATTTTTTTTTAATTTTTATTTTAAACCAAGAACATGTATTGGTACATTCTACATACAATGGTCACATTCATTATATTTATTCTGTACCTATACATGATGCATCTTGGTGAGATAAGGTCATTTTAAACCTTGTATGTTTTGGTTTGAATAAACAGTAAGTGGAGCCAACCTCAGGAATCTAGTGATACTTGGTCATGTAAATTATACCCATATTGAAGGACTTAATTAGTAGTTCGCTTCTAAGTGCATGTTCAGGAAATTCTTTCATAATTCCATAGGAAATATGTATGAAAATCTTTACAGAAACATTATTGTTGTTATTTTTCTGCTATGTAGTTCAGGCTGGTATTGGATTGTGTAGCCCAAGCTGGCTTCAGACTTGAGGCAGTCCTGTTGCCTCAGCTTGCCAAGTGCTGGGAAAACTGTGACTACACCCATCTTAGAAACATTACTTTTGATGGCAGTGAACTGTCTAATGGGCATTCATCATTATGAGGTGGTATTGGATGCGTAGAATTGATTATTATATAGCAATTAGAACCAATGAATGGAATAATATGAATAGATGCAAAAAACATAGTAAGAAAGTAATAAGCAGAATGATATAACTTACATAACAGCATTTAATGCTAAGAACAAGCACAGAAACATTTTTGAAGGAATACAGAATAAAAAGATTAAATGTGTTGATTAAATATAGCTGCCTATGGAGAGAAGGGGAATCAGAATAGATTTAGACGATACAGAGAAAAATCAAATATTAGTAAAACAAGCGGGCCAGCATATTCATTACATTTATTTAACACTTTTAAAATTTTATTTATTTATTTATTTGTTTGGGTGCTGAGGATCATACTCAGGGGCTTGTGCTTGCTAGACAAGGGCTCTACCACTGTGCTAAATCCCAAATCCCTTGGCTCTTTTTTTAAATAAGGCATGCAGACTGTTTCCATCTTTTGCTTTCATGACAGTGGAGTGAAAAACTGTATTTAAGTCTTTGTCTTTCTGATTATTACTTTTTTTTTTTTCTTGTGGTGCTGGGGATCGAGCTCTTGGCCTTGTGCTTGCAAGGCAAGCACTGTAACCATTGAGCTAAATCCCCAGCCCCTGTGATTATTACTTTAGCCTAGCTTTTTGCATGAGGAATCATTGCATCAGTGGACAGAAGCTTTTTTTTTTTTTTGAGACAGGATTTTGCTATGTAGTTCAGAGTGGTCTTGAACTCACTACGGTATGTAGCTCAAGGTGACCTCAAACTTGTAGTGATCCTCCTGCCTCAGCCTCCTGAGTGCTGAGCTTACAGCCATGTACCTACCACACTATGCCCAGCAGAAACACTTTAGGTCGGTCTTTCTTTTTTTTTTTTCTTTTTTATTTTTCATTTTTATGTTAGTGGTGTATTTTCCGTATACATAATGATAACATTCATTATAGGGAATTTGTACCTGTACATGATAGATCTTGCTTCTTTTTTTCCAATTTCCCAGAAACATTTTTAAAGACTTTTGAAATACAACTACTAAATTTTTCCCAACAGGCTTTCCACTATACAGTCTCTCAGCAATGTCTTGGTTTATAGGAAAGTGAATTTTGAGGAATGTCTTCTCTACACGGAAATGTTACAGTACTGTATTTTTATTTGTGACTGCATTTTTTTTGGGCGGTATTTTATTTTGCTATTATTTTAGAAAAATCACTGTACTGGTAGATTATTACTAACTATACCTTTATAGTTGAGCATTGTGGCTACTTGTAAATTTCTTGATAACTTAAGAATAAAGCTTCCCACTTTATATTTACATAAAAGGTTGCTGAATGCTTACATAGTTAGTAATGATAACTTGTAACAGCAATCAAAATAAGATGAGGAAAAACCAATGATTTCACTTGTAGTTTGACCCTATTTTGAAGTTTTAGCTCAGAGCAATGTCCTATACTTAATTTGCTTGTAAACTGATTAAAATGATAATGTATATTTGATTGTCCTTTGGTTTTCCTTGTAAATGTAAATAACATTTTTCATTTTAGTTCTTGGTTGTTTCATGTATTAGAAACTTGTGGGCCAAAGAAATATGAATCACATAAATATAACATTACACGTGGTGGAGGCATATTACACAGTGCACTATGGTAGAAGATTTTCATCCACTCCTAGTATTCAGGAAGACTGTCCTGAGGAAGTAAGTCATTAAGATGAGAGTGGAAGCTACACGTGCCTTTGTTTAGAAGAGTGGGAAGAAGGCCTGGTGAGAACATTTTAAGACAAGGAGCAGCTTGCTTAGGAACCCTTGTGAAGCAGAGATTGAGAGAGGATGTTGTGGGTAGAGTACAGGGAGTAGTGGACAGTGGGATGCAGAATGAGGCTGCAGAGGTGGATAAGTGTTGTGTAGGCCATGGTAAAAGTTTTGGTCTCTGTTTTAAAGGCAGTGGGAAGCTAGGGGGGAAGGAGCATAATTAATATAATGGTGAAAAGCATGGACTCTACAGTTGGACTGAATTCTGTGTGACATACATGTTCTTCTGCCTCATCTTTCTCCTTTTTAAAATCGCACTTGTAGTGGAGTCGCACTATAGTATGGTTATGAGGTTAAAATATTACAGTATATTTAATTAGCATTGGAACATAGTAGGCATTATTTAGGTATTTGTTAAATAGTGTTTTTCAGAGGGGTGGGTACTGAGTTGATCTAGTTTGTATTTTTAAAAGATCATTTTTGCTACCGTGTTGAAAAGAGTTTCAGGTGTCAAATAATATTGCCTCATATTTATTGAATACTTGGTATTTCCTTAGTGCTAAAAAACAGCATAGAGTACATTATTTCTTTAAGATATATGAAAGTAGTGCTTTTGGTGATTGCATGTACTTTTCAGATTATAGCATTAATTGGTTACTCTTGTGTATCTTAGAGTATGACTGTCTTTCATTGTGTATTTTTGTTTTCTGGTGAATAATGTGGCTAATGAATTGTTAACTATTTCATTAGCCCCCTCATGCTGGGAAGCTGCTGTCTGTGCTGAAGCATATGCCTCAGAAATATGGTCCTGATGCCTTTTTCAACTTTCCTGGAAAGAGTGCTGCAGTAAGTAGACATCAGTGAGGAAGTCACTCCAAGTTTTCCTTTCCTTTGCTTCCTGAAAGTACAACTCTGTATCATCCCTGGGTGGTTGTATGTTTAGGTAGAAGCTTTTCTGCCCAAGCTAATTTAATCCTTGTGACAATTGTGTACTTTAATTTTCCCTAACTGTGGTGAAAGAAATAGATGCTTAGAGTGATTAGAAAGCTACTCACTCAAAACTTGGGTCAGCAATGGATAAGAACCTGTTTATTTTGCATGCAAGATACAGAATGAGAATAACTTTTTGAAGTTTACTAGACAAATTTCCTGACTTGTGAAGTCAGATTTTGCTGATCTCAGCATTATCAGTCAGCATTATTATTAATCTTCTCTAGTTAATTAGTTTATAAGTAAGACAGTTATATATAGTTGTGATAGCTGTAATGTTTTAGTTGTTATAGGAGCACATTATAAAATGTATGTATATTATTTGTGTAAGCTTTCTTATCTCCTCATTATTACATTGGTCAATCTGTAAGCAAAAAAAATTTTTTTAAAAAGGTACTTCAGACTGTTATCTTTTCAAGCTTATTTTTTATTCATTTTTTACTTTGGTAATTATAAAATCTTGTTTTCTTGTTAGATGCTATGTAGTCAGGCAATACCTGTACAAAGATGAATGTTTATTTTTTAAAAGGACATTTGGGATATTTGAATGTTATGTACACAATACATGACTTTCTTTGACAACTTTTTATTGGCCATTGTTTTTTTCTTTTCAGTTTTTCCTTAAAAGGCATTCTAGATTTGGAGCTTTCCGGAATAACCTTTCCCGTGGCATTAAGCCTGTTGTATCTCTTATAAAAAAGTTTTCTTGTAAAATTAACCATTGATTGATTGATTGATTAGAAGCTAGGGGTATTTTATTGGAAATAAGAATGTCTTCTGGATTTCTAGGAAGGGTCCTGAGTGAATGGTTCAGATGAACAATTTTATTATTTATAGTTCTCTGAGATTGTAATATGTCCATTCTACTCACTTGCATTTATCTTGAAAGTAGAGTAGTTCAGCTAAACAGCTTTTGAATATTTTAGAAACTTAAGTATTTAAAATACATTCAGTAACTCATTCCTTTTCTTAAGAATAGCTATTAAGGAAAATTTAAACTGTCCATGTATACATTTGTATAAATTATTTTTACAAAGCTTTTGTATCTACTCTCATTTTGATTGAGAGAGAACATATGTACATACCAGTTATGTAATTTTTTTTTTTTTTTTGGCAGTACTGGGAATTGAACCCAGGGCCTTGCACATATTAGGCAAGTAATGTGCCACTGAGCTAAATCCCCAGCCCTTATTATGATTTTTCTTCTTAATGTGATATTAATTTAAAATCAGCTACTTGAAGTCTCACTAGTGTTATTACTTAAATTTGGCTGGATGTATTCATGCTGAATGGCTTATCTACTACCTATGATGATATATATGATTAATTTCATGTATTAAATTATGACAATAAAGGCTTGTGTAGTATGATTTTAATGCTTTTATTGACCTATAATTCATATACCGTATGGTTAATTCATTTAAAGTTTATATTTTAATGAATTAATGTGTTCACAGAGTTGTAAAACTATAACAATTGATTTTAGAACATTTGCACCAACTCCCAAAGAAACATCACACTCCTTAGCCGTCTCTGTTCATTTTCTCCTAACTGCTAGCCCTGAGGCAACCATTGACTTACTTTTTATTCTTTGAATTCTGTCCATTCATGTAAATAGAATGAGTCATGTAGCATGTGGTCTTGGGGGATTGGCCTTTTTTCATTTAGTATAATGTTTTCAAGATCCATTCATGATGTTGCATGTGTCATCAGTACTCCTTTTTATGGGTAATACTATATTGTTTGGATCTATCACATCTTGTCTCAGCTGTTCCCCTTCTAGGTGTCTTTCTGAAAGATTTAAAGACATTGTATCATAGTGATACTTGCATACCCTTGTTTATAGCAGCACAATTCATAACACCTGAATCTTGGAAGCAGCCTGTATGTTCATCAATAAATAGATAAAGACAATGTGTTATTTACATATAATGGAGTACTACTCTGCCATAAAAATATAAACTTGAGTCATTTGTAGGAAAATGGATGTACCTTGAGACCATAATGTTAAGTGAAATAAATCAGGCACACAAGTTTAAATATTGCATGATTTCTCCTATATGAGAAACCCAATTTATAAGTAAAGACCAAGATACAAGATAATAATAGAAAATAGGGAGATAGATCTTTCTTAAATGAGAAAAGGGATCAAGAGATGGACGGGAGAAAAAAGGGATAAAAAAGAAATTAAGATGTGTTATGTATATGTACCAGCTTCAAGCAAGAAATGTGAACATTACTGCAAACATGTACTAAAAAATTATATTAAATCAAAAAAATTAATGGATATTTGGTATTTCTACTTTATGGACTTCTTACAAATAATGTTGTATATTGACTTTTTATGTACAGTTCATTATGGGGACATATGTTTTATTTGTCTTTGGTAATGTAAGTAGGAGTGGAATTTCTGAGTCATATGGTGTTTGTTTAACATTTTGAGGAACTTCCAGAGTGTTTTCCAAAGTGGTTGTATTTACAATCTCATCAGCAATATATGAGGTTCCAATTTCCCTGCTTCTTGCCAATACTGGCTAATATCTGTCTTTTTGAATTGCAGCCAAACTAATAGGTATGAAATGGTATCTCATTATGTGAATGTGCTTACGTGTGTGTGTGTGTGTGTGTGTGTGTGTGTGTGTGTGTGTGTGTTGTAGTACTGAGAACCAACCCTAGGCCTCGCACATGCTAGGCAGATGCTCTGCGAGTGAACTGCACCCCTAGCCTTCTTGTTATGGTTTTGATTTGTTTCTCCCTGATGGCTATTGATGTTGAGCATCTTTTCATATCTTTATTAGCCGTTTGTAGGTCTTCTTTGGAACCACGTTTATTCTTGTCTTTTGGCCATTTTAAAGTTGTGCTTGTCTTTTTTTTTTTTTTTTTTTTTTTGGTACTGGGACTTGGAACGTGGGACTTGGGACTTGGGACTTGGAACTTGGGACTTGAACTCAGGGCCTTTGCTTTGCTTTTTTATTTTGAGGCAGGGTTTTGCTAAATTACGAAATTGCCTGGCTGGGCTTGAATTTGAGGTTGTCTTGCTGTGGCCTCCAGGGACTAGGATTACAGGCATGTGTCACCATGCCTGGCTTATGATTTTTTGAAAAAATTATTGAGTTATATGAGCAATTTTTATGTATTTTGGATACAAGCCTTTATCAGATATTTGATTTGCAGATATTTTCTCCCATTCTTGTAGCATAGTGTCTTTCAGAGCACAGTTTTACATTTTAATGAAGCGCAGTTTATATTTTCTCTTGTCATTTGTGCTTTTGGTGGCATAATTAAGAAAGAAGTCCCAAATCCCAAGGCATAAAGACATGTCCATGTTCAAACCATGAGTCTTCAGTACTGTAGCTCTGTGTAGAAGGTGTTGAATTTGGTACAATGAGTCTTCAAGCTTTGTTCGTCCTTTTCAAGACTGTTATGACTCCTTACGATCCCCTCCCCTTATACAATATGATATTTTGAATAAAAATTTAAATCAAGTGGTAAAGCCTTTTCTAAAATTACTTCTGACTTCTAAAAATTTATGAAATCACCCTTTTCAGTTTCACATTTGTAGTTTATAAAAGAAAACATATACATATACATAAACTTTTTCTTTAAGATTTTCTTTCTATTCTTGTCTGTTTTTCTCTTTTCTAATACTTTAATATTTCAACAACAGATTTCTAATTTGATAACACTACTTTTAATTGGAATATCTTTTGCTATATTTAAGAAAAAAGTAGATATGATTTATGTGTCTAGCAGGTTACACTGAATTTTTCTTTTATTTAATTAAGATTATTAGTATATATTTGGGAAAATTAAGACATTACTAAAAAGTCTTCTTCCTCTACAGTCTTCAGATATCTTAATCATGACATAAAGTAGTATGATGTATGTAGTATAAAGTCTCATTTCGTGATTTCAATAGTTTTAGTTTTCATGCACATCAGTAACTCAAAGGTTTCTTTCCCTTAGGCTATTGCATTGCCTCCAATAGCCAAGTGGCCATACCAGAATGGTTTTACGTTTCATACCTGGCTTAGAATGGATCCTGTAAATAACATCAATGTAGACAAGGATAAACCGTATTTGTATTGGTATGTATTTCTATACCTGATTAAAGTTAATATCTTACCTTGAAAATGAGAATATTTAGAGGCAAAATGAAAACTTTTTTTCATAGTTTCAGAACCAGCAAAGGTCTTGGTTACTCTGCTCATTTCGTTGGAGGTTGTTTGATTATAACATCAATAAAATCAAAAGGAAAAGGCTTTCAACACTGTGTGAAGTTTGATTTTAAGCCACAAAAGGTATGTGATCTTACTGAGTTGTAGTTACTTTAATAAGCTATGTAGGCCTTCAAAATGCTGTGCTTTAATGATATTCTCTTAACATGTTTATATGGTGTTTCTTAATTCTGCTTACATTGTTTAAAAAAATGGAGTGTAAATTGGTAGACAACTGTTAACCTCTCTGATCTGGATCATAAACGTATTGGATATTTAGTTATTTATAGAGTTTAAGAGAAATATAAGAAAATACCATTACTGAATATTTTAGGGGGTACAAATTAACTTTTTTTTTTTAACCTTACAATTTAGAGATTGAGAAATGACTCATCAACAAAACGTGTAAAGAGATATGTAAGCAGACACTTAAAGCAACTATAGGAAAATATTGAGATTTTTAACAGGGTGTTTGTACTAGATATTTAGTCTTTTTGGGGTCTATATGAAAATTTTCATAAACCTTGGAAAATTGTTTAGTGATTGAGTTCTTGTCAGCAGACAGCCTCCCTGGATATATATTGTTCCCTAAGTTGATTACTGTACTTAATAAAGGTTCTCTTTAGGTTTAATTATAATTTACTGTTTCTGCTTATTTTCCATATGATTGTATTATTTGAAGAATCATTATCTTTCTGTATTTTATTGTTTTTTGCTTATTCAGTGGTATATGGTAACTATAGTGCACATTTATAACCGATGGAAGAATAGTGAGCTTCGGTGTTATGTGAATGGTGAACTAGCTTCCTATGGAGAGATAACATGGTGTGTCAACACCAGTGATGTAAGTAGTTTCAAAGTGTTCAGTGAAAAAAAAACACTTTTAAAAGATAATTTGGCTATTATGTTAATTTATTAAAAGAATTTGTCATTATATCATACAAGGTATTGGTTTTTTTTTTTTGTTTTGTTTTGTTTTTTTTCCTTCCCTGAAGTATAGTACTGGGAATTGAACCAGAGTCTTCTGCATGCTAGGCAAGTGCTGTGTCACTGAGCTACATTCCCATCCCCTTTTATTTTTTATTTTGAGACAGGGTCTCACTAAGTTGTTCAGTCTGGACCTTGATCCTCCTTTGTTAGCCTCTCAAATAGCTAGGATTACAGGCATGTACCAGTGTCCCTCACTGTTACTCACTTTTTGTTACAAATTTATTTTGGGTTGAGTAGAGACAAAGATTTATCAGTAGCAGTGACTGTATCTTGACAGTGTTTGGGTCATTGGTTTGGTGATCAAAATAAGGAGGTGCTCTCTCAAGGATTCTGATCATTTTTATGAATGAGGTAGGTGATGCATGCTTATAAATTTTGCTTAGCGTTAACAGATAAGTATTGTTATACTATTATGTTTTCCAGATTAAAAAAGAGATTCTTAGGTTAGACTAACGTTTAAAATGTTCTTATTTTCCCACAAATAACATTCATTTTATAGAAAACTTAAGCTAAAACTAAGGAAAAAAATTTTTTTTGAGACAGGGTCTTGCCATGTAGTTCAGGCTGGCCTTGAATGCTCTATGTAGTCCAGGCAGGCCTCAAACTCTTGGTGATTCTCCTGCCTCAGCCTCCCGGTGCTGGGATTACAGGTGTGTGCCACAAAGCCTGGCTAAAACTAAAGAAAATGAACAGAAATTAGGAATATCACTTATTCACAATTCACTCCGTTCATATCTTTTCCTACACATATATATATGTACTGCATAATGTTAACTGTAAGAGTTTAGTGTGTTATATCAGACAGATTTTCATCTTAGCTGTGTCACAGTCTTAATCCATTCAACCTTAGGTTAATGTGCATAAAATAGTAAGTACCCTAGAAAGTTGTGGTGATGATTTACTGGGATAATGTAAATAATACACTGTAACTCTGACCAGAAAGCTTTGTAAACAATGAATACTCAATAAATATTAGTATTCGTAGTCTCTCTGATACAAAAATGAGTGCAAAGAGTTGGTCTATTCAGTTAAGTCCCAATCCTAACTCATTATTTCCTCCTTGGACTAAAGCCTGCTCTTCTGTCTGGAGTTTTGGCCAGCCAGTTATGAGTCTTTCAAGCCGTAATGATTTGTCCGACTTCTTCTTTACCTCCCTTTTGTCATCATATTTATTTATTGTACTTTGGAAAACTTGTGTTACTTTTTTTTCCATTTCGTCTTTCTAGATTTCACTTCACATGAGAATGAAGTGAAATGCCAAATGGATTTTCTTTTTCTATTCAGATATCGCTTAGTATGCAGAAAATATTTATTGCCAGTATAGGTTTTTATTCCTGGAGGATATGCTTGTTTTTTTCCTAATAAAATCTTTTTTTTTTTTTTTTTCTTCACCCCGCAGACCTTTGACAAATGTTTCCTGGGCTCATCAGAAACAGCAGATGCTAACAGAGTATTCTGTGGTCAAATGACTGCAGTTTACCTTTTCAGTGACGCTCTTAATGCAGCTCAGATTTTTGCTATTTATCAGTTGGGTCTGGGATACAAGGTAATTTCTCACTGTCCACTTCTTATGCAGTGTTACTGGGGCTTGATTTAAAGGTGGGTTGTGTATGGAGAGATTGATCTTCAGTTGGCAAACTATAGGGTAAGTAGGGGTACCACAGGGAAGGCACAGGGGTCTGAATGTACTTTAAATTCTTGAGAAGAGTGCAGCATATTTGACCCATGTGGGTTATTGTGCAAACTACTAGGTCCAGTTTCAGTTTTACTTCATACCGCATTTCTTTTGATGATGTGTTATCTTTTAAAAAAAAATCGACACATGGAAGTATACATATTTATCAGGTACCAAAAATGTTTTGACGAATATACAAATTGTATAATGTTCTAATTAGGATAAGCTTATCTCTCTTCCAACAGTTATCATTTCTTTTTGGTGAACATACTCCTAATCTTTCCTTATAGCCTTTATGAAATATATACTATATTATTATGGAATATATAGTGTATTATCTATTGTCACCCTGCTGTATAGTAGCATTGTAGAATTTCAGAACTTCTTTCTTAAGGATACTTAACTGTAACTTAATATCCATTGACTAATATTTCTCCATCTCTACTTACCCACTACTCTCTCCATCCTCTTGTAGCCACTATTCTACTCTCATCTTCGAAGAGATAACATTTTTAGGTTCTACATATGAGTTACATAGTACAGCATTCTCTTAATGTATATTCTTGAATTCCTCTATGTTGTTAGAAATGGCAGATTTTCATCCTTTTAAAAAGATGAATAGTATTCCATTGTATATATACCTCACATTTTAGAAGTCTGTGGCTCCATTAATAAATACTTACGTTTCTATTTAGTGGCTTTTATATCTAAAATGCTGCAATAAGCATGGGAGTACATATGTCTCTTTGATACACCAATTTCATTTTCTTTGTTTCAAGATTTGAGACAGCCTGATCTTATGGTAGTTTTATTTTTAATTTTTGGAAGAATTTCTGTAGTGTTTTTCACAAGGTACTAACCCAATTTACATTACCACCAGGAGTTAGGGTTATTATAAGGGTCTCTTTTCTCCATATCCTTGCCAGTACTTGTTATCTTTTGTCTTGTTAATAATAGTCATTCTTACTGCAATGGTGTGTTACCTCACTGTGGTTTTTGTTTGCATTTATCAGAGGATTAATGATGTTGAGCCGTTTTTCAGAAACCTTTTGTGCATTTGTGTGTATGTTGAGAAATGTCTGTTTAGGTCTATTGTCTATTTTTAATTGGGCTATTTTACTGTTGAGTATTTTGTGTTTCTTATATATAGTGTTTTTTTTTAATCTCTGAAACACATTTAAAAATTTTTTTTCTATTTTAGTGGTACATTTTAGATATACATAATGATAACATTGTCATAGGGAATTTGTACCTGTACTTGATATATTTTGCTGTTGCTTTTTTTCCCATTGCCCTCCCTCCCTTCAACTCCTTTTCCCCTTTTATTTACAAAAGTTTTATTTCTGTTTTTTCCTGCGATTCTCTTTTTCTTTCTTGTCCCTCCCTCTCTTTCCTTCTCTCCGCTCCCTTGTTTTCCTTCCCACTTGAACAATTTCTTCACTTTCCCCAATATATATTATACATTTTGGTCCTTACTTACACTTTCTGTTTCTCATACCAGAGAAACAATGTGTTATTTAAACATCTGTGTCCAGTTTATTTTACTTAAGAGAATAGTCTCAAGGTGTATCCATTTACCTAAAAATGTTTCAAGCTTATCCTTCCCTATGGCAGAGCAGTACTCCATTGTATAAAAAAAACCATACCTTCTTTAGCCATTCATTGGTTGATGGGCATTTGGGCTGTTTCTAAGATTTAGCTATTATAAATTGTGCTGCTATAAACATGGGTGTGCCTATATTGCTGTAGATGATGAAGATACCAAGAAGGGGAATAGCTGGGTCAAATGGAACCTCTATTTTTAGTTTTTGAGTTATCTCCCCACTGATTTCTACAGTGGTTGCAGCAGTCTGCATTCCCACCAGCAGTGGAGAAGGGTTCCTTTCTCCCCACAGCCCTGCCAGCATTTGTATTGGGAGCATTTACGAACAAAACCCTGATTGCCCAGGAAATAACACAAAGAATCAACAACTGAGATCTCATCTTACTAAAAACCTTTTGCATACAAGAGAAAACACCAACAGAGCAAAGAGATAACTCACAGAGTAGGAAAAAATTTTTGCCAGCTGCTCCTTAGACAAAGGACAAATATCTAGAATATATAAAGAACTTAAAAAAATCAGACCCCCCCAAATTTAAAGACACAGTCCCCAAATAGGCATCTGAAATGGATACTTCCCAAATGAAGAAGTAGAAACAGCAAATACATATATGAAAAAATGTTCAGCATCACTTGTCATTTGATATATGCAAATGAAAACAACGCTAAGATTCCATCTCACTCCAGAAAGAATGGGTATTTTGAAGAAATCTTATGTATACTATTATTTAAAATTTTACTTAGTACGTGCTTGCAGTACACAATGATTATATATTATCATGGGGAGTTGATATATATACATAACACATCTTAATTCTTTTTAGTTCCCCTCTTCTCTCCTTCTCCATGTTTCTTATGTATTCTAAATATCAATTCCTGTCAGATACATAATTTACAAATATTTTTTTCCATTTTGTCGGTTGTCTCTTCAGTGTGATGTTTACTTTGCAGTGCAAAAGCTTCTAATTTTGATGGAATCCCATTCGTCTGTTTTAGTTCTTGCTGCTTGTGTTTTTCCTTATCCAAAAAAATCCTTGTCCATTCCATAGTCTTAAAGTTTGACTACTGAATTCCATTTGCATGGGATATTTTTTTACATCCTGTCACCTTCAGTCTGTGCATATCTTTGTAGGTGAAGTGAGTTTCTTATGAGCAGCCTATAGTTGGGCTGTGTTTTGTATGCATTCAGTCGTCTTTGTCTTTTCATTGGAGCATTGAATCCATTTACATTTATGGTATTTACATTACTTCTTAGTCTTACCACTGCCATTTTTTTGGGGGTGGTATTAGGGATTGAACTCAGGGCCTTGCACTTGCTAGTCAAGCACTCTACCACTGAGCTAAATCCCCAAGCCCCTTACTGCCATTTTATTACTTGTTTTCCAGTATTTTTGTAGTTCCTTTTCCCCCCTCATTCATACTTTTCCTTTGTTGTTAAATGATTTTCTGTAGTGGTTTGTTTTGATTTATTACTTACTAGTTTTCATGTGTCTGCTATAGGTTTTTGCTTTGTGATTACCATGAGCTTTATAGAAAATACCTTTTGAATATTATAAGCTATTTTGAAATGATAACATAGACTATAAAGCGAGGAAAACAAAATGTGGAGGGAAAATACTAATAAAAATCTTTGCACTTGCACTCCATTTCTCCTCGCATTTTGACTTTTTGTTGTCAATTTTTACATTTTTATTTATTGCCTATCTCAACATAGTAACTAGTTATTATTTTTAGTTGTTTTGTTTTTATTCTTCATGAAAAAGATATAAATGGTTTATATAACACGTTTTCAATATTAGCATTCTGAAATTGTTTGCAGTTATTCTCTCTCTTTCTCGTGGTATTGGGGATTGAACCCTAGGCCTTCACACTGAAGTACATCCATCATTTAAAATTTTTTTAATGTTTATTTTGAGACAAGTTTCCCAGGCTCAGCTTGAACTTGAGGTCTTCTCGCCTCAGTCTTGTAGAATGCTGGGATTGCAGGAATGCACCACCACACCCAGTTTGTCTTTAGTTACTTTTATATGAGATTTATACCTTCTGATATTTTCTTCTTACTCATTAGCATCTCTCCTTCAGTTTGAAGAACTCCCTTTGTTATTTCCCGTAGGACTAATCCAGTGGTGATAAAATTGCTGGGTATTTGTCTGAGACTGGCTTTATCTCTCCTGCTTTTTTTTTTCTTTCTCTCCTTTAATTTTAAAGAATAGCTTTAATAGGTACAGTATTCTTGTTGACAGGTTTTTTTTTCCCTTAAACTGAGTATTTCATGCCACTACCTTCTGGCTTGTAATTCTTCTGTTGAGAAATCTGCTATTAGATTAATTGCAACATTCTTATATGTCACTTGTTTTTGTATGTTTCAAATTTTGGTGCATTGAGAATCCTGTTTTTCTGTAACTTTCGAGAGCTTGAATGTAATATATTTTGGGGTAGATTGGGTTGAGTTGAATTTTACTGATGACCTATAACATTTTTGAACCTGAGTATTTGTATACTTTTCTAGGTTTGAGGAGTTTTGTTTGTCTTTCTCTTTTCTTGTCTTTTTTAATTTTTTCTTCTCTCTCACCTCTTTCCTCTTTCTCTGTCCTCTCTCATGGGGCTTAAACCCAAGGCCTTGCACATGCCACAAAAGTGTTCTTCTGCCAAACTACATTCCCATTCCTTATTATTATTTCTTTGAATAACCTTTCCATCCCTTTGGCATTCTTATGTCCATCTAAAACCCGAAAGGGCCAAATATTTGCCCTTTTAATCCCAGAAAGCATTAAGTTCATTTAAGCTGTTTTCATTCTTTTTTTTTCTCCTTTGTGTACAGCTGTCTTTAAGTTCATTGATTCTTTTGTTTGATTTATGGAGCTGTGATGCCTTCTGTAGCATTTTATATTCCATTTAGTGTACTGTTTAGCTCAAAGATTTGAGGAGGGTGATGGTGTTCAATCTGATTTCAGGGCTTGAGAATTTGTACAGTGCGAAGGTGCATGTACATCCCATTAAAAAATAATTTTGCCAAAATAAAACCAAAGGAAATGACTTCTGTATTTTTTCAGATGGTTATTGAATTATTAGGATATAAAGTTATTTTAACCAAACTACTTAATAATCCCAAATATTTGTTTTTATTTTGATAAAGATTTCAATGAAAAAATTACTGAGATGCTGAACCCAACAAGTTTGGGAAACTTCTGGGCTTAGCCATTGATGAACTTATGTTTAGTTGAGGGAAGAATTCACTGTTTGTTTTGTTCCTTTGGAAACAAAATCAACTTCTTTTGCGTTTACTTACTGTTTGCAAGCTGTATAAAGCATATGTTTATGTTTTAATTTAGTTTGACAAAGGTTAACTTTCACAGCAGTTAAAAATAGCATATTGCCATTGCTGCCAACTGTTCCTTTGTGCTGCTTCCCTGACCATTCCTTCCTCTTCCGTATCCCCATCTTATTCCTCTTAACAGCAACCATTGATCTATTTTGTCATGATAGATGAGCTTTAACTTAAAGTTTTTAGTAATCTTGCATTATGTGTTGCTGTGAGTTTATTTCTTCTCAGCATATTTTAATATTTATCGGTATTTTTGGTATTACTATGGTACGTAAGAGTCAAAGTGCAAGTGCTAAGCGATATTGTAATCAAAACTGCAAAACTGCTTTCCAAGGTGATTATAGTTTCACATTCTCATAAGCAAGGTATTAGAAAATTTGTAGTTGCTCTATGTTAACATCTGATATTGCCAGTCTTTTTAGTACTAAATATTCGAATGACTCTGGTAGTATTTCATTGTGGCATTTTAATTTTTTTTTATGTAATTTTTTTTGGCAGTTCTGGGGATCAGGTCCAAGTCCTCATTCATGGTAGGCAAGTACTTTACCACAGAAATACACCCCCCAACTACCATTGTGGTTTTAATTTGGATTCTTTTAGCGACTGGAGATGCTAAGGATGTTTTCACTTCTTATTGGTCTGTTTTTAAAAATTTATTTTATTTTATTTTATTTTTTTACCAAGAACTTGTATTGGTACATTATATACATAGTGATCACATTCATCATAGTTATTTTGTACCTGTACTTGATGTATCTTACTTTTTCTTTCCCTCTTCCCCATCCCTCCCTTCTGTTCCCCCTTACCTATTTATAGCAGGTTTGTTTATATATATATATATTTTTTTTTTATTTTTCCATTTTTCCCTTTTCCCTTTCTTTCTTTTTTCCCTTCCTTCTTTTCCCCCTTTCTCCCCTTCTAGTTCTCCTCTCCTTTGAATATTATCTTCCTTTTATATAATATCTATTGCACCTCTTTGTCCTTATTTACACTTACGGTTTCTCATATCAAAGAAACATTTTGACGTGTACTCATGAATGTCTGATTTATTTAAGAAAATGTTCTCAAGGTACATCCATTTACCTACAAATGTGTCTAGTTTATCCTTTTTTATGGTGGAGTAGTACTCCATTATGTAGAAAAACCACATCTTCTTTAGCCGTTCATTAGTTGTTGGAGGTTGTTTCCAAGACTTAGCTATTACAAATTGTGTTGCTATAAACATGGTCGTGCATATATTGTTGTGGTGCGATGATTTTAATTTTTCTGGTAAGATACCAAGTGGAGGAATAGCTGGATCACATGGAGCCTCTGGTTGTAGTTTTTTGAGGAATCTCCATATTGATTTCCATAGTAGCTGGACCAATCTACATTCCTACCAACAGTGGAGGAGAGTTCCTTCTTCCCCACAGCCCCGCCAGCATTTGTTATTGGTTGATTTTTTGATAATTGCTGCTCTTTCTGGAGTGAGATGAAATCTCAATGTTGTTTTGATTTGCATCTCTGGAGTGACTAGTGATGTTGAGCACTTTTTCATGTTTTTATTTGCCATTTTTATTTCTTCATCTGAGAAATGTTTATTCATCTCATAAGCCTATTTTTGGATAGGGTCTTAAATTTGGGAGGTTTGATTTTTTTGAGTTCTTTGTATTTTCTAGATGTTAGAGCTTTGTCTGAGGGACAGCTGGCAAAAATTTTTTCCCAGTCTGTGGGTTTTCTTCCTACTCTGTTGGTGATTTCTTTTGCTGTACAAAAGTCTTTTAATAGGATGTGATCCCAAGCACTGATTGTTTGTATTATTTCCCGTGCAGTCTGGGTTCTGTTCATAAATTTTTTCCTACCCCTGTGTTTCCAAGAGTTCTTCCTACTCTGTCCTCTTGTAGATTTAGTGTTTCTGTTTTAATGGTTAGATCTTTGATTCACTTTGATTTTAGTTTAGTACATGGTGAGAGACATGTATCTAGTTTTAGTTTTCAGCATGTGGCAAGCCAGTTTTTCCCGCACCATTTGTTAAAGAGGCTATCTTTCTTCCAGTGAGGGTGTTAGGCTCTTTTGTCGAAGATGAGGTATTTGAGTGTGTTTGCAGTTGTTTCTTTGTCTTCTAATCTGTTCCATTTACCCTCGTGTCTGTCTTTTTGCCAGTACCATGCTGTTTTTATTACAGTAGCTTTATAGTATAGTTTCAGGTCAAGGATTGTGATGCCCCCTGCCTTGCTCCTGTTGCCCAGGATTGTTTTTGCTATTCTTGGTTTCTTCTGGTTCCAGATGAATTTCATGATTGTCCTTTCTAATTTTGTGAAGTATGTTAATGGTATTTTGATTGGAATTGCATTTAATCTGTATAGTAATTTAGGAAGTGTGGCCATTTTCACTATGTTGGTTCTTCCTATCCAGGAACATGGTGTATCTTTCCATTTTCTGATATCACTTTCAGTTTCCTTTTTTAGAGTACTGTAGTTTTCAATGTAAAGATCTTTTAATTCCTTCGTTAGATAGAGTCCTAAATATTTCATTTTTTTGATGCAATTGTGAAGGTATATTTTGTGTTACTTCTTTCTCAGTGAGTTTGTTATTTGTATATAAGAATGCTATGGACTTTTGGGTGTTGACTTTGTATCCAGCTACAGAACTGAATTTAGTTACTAAATCCAGAAGTTTTTTGGTGGAATTTATCAGTTTTCTTCTTGTGCTTTTTAAAGATATTTTGCTTTTGCTGATTTGTATGATGTTTCTGACAAGTCATTTGGTCTTGTTATACTTTTTCCTCTCTGCATAGTATGTATTTTTTCTGTTACTACTTTTAAGATTTTCGCTTTATCACTGATTTTCAAAAATTGTCACATATGTTGGTGTGTTTTACTTTTGTGTTCTTGGCCTGCTTCAGATTCCTGAGACTTTTTGCATCTGAGTGTGGTCAAATTTGAAAACTTTTTGCCACTATTTCTTTAAATATGTTTTCTTCTTGGATTTATTACATTTATTTTGTACCTATTGATATAAGCTAACAAGTCACGGAGTGTGTCTTTTTCTGTTGTTTGAATTTTAAAAAGTTTTTTTTTGACATCTGGTGCTATTCCTTTATGAACACTAATTCTTCTCAAATGTCTTGTGTATTGTTAATTCTCAGGTAAGTTTTTCATTTTGTACAATTTTCATTTCAATGAGGTTTTTTTTTTTTTTTTTTTTTTTTTTTTTTTTTTTTTTTTTTTTTTTTTTTTTTTTTTTTTTTTTTTTTTTTTTTTTTTTTTTTTTTTTTTTTTTTTTTTTTTTTTTTTTTTTTTTTTTTTTTTTTTTTTTTTTTTTTTTTTTTTTTTTTTTTT